>BSBK01010059.1:5000-94338 GCA_027943335.1 Chamaecyparis obtusa | reverse complement strand
CTCAAGTGTGTCTTAAGGGGGTCCTTAGGACCCCACTAAGACACACTTGAGCATTTCAGTGTGTCAAAAGGGGTCATGGGGAATCTCTAGGGGTCCTAGTACACCTTATCACGTGTTATGACCCCTAGGGAGTCCTAATGACCCATTTGACACATTGGAATGCTCAAGTGTGTCTTAAGGGGTCCTAGGACCCCTTCAAACCACACTTTAGTGTTCCAATGTGTCAAAAGGTGTCACAGGGACTCCCTAGGGTCCTAATACACCTAATTCACATGTTAGGACCCCTAGGAAGTCTCCATGGACCCCTCTTGACACATTGGAATGCTCAAAGTGTGTCTTAAGGGGTCCTAGGACCCCATAAGACACACTTGAGAATTCCAATGTGTCAAAAGGGCTCATGAGGACTCCCTAGGGGTCCTAGTATGTGTTATCATGCGTTAGGACCCGTAGGAAGTCCCCATTACCCCTTTTGACATATTGGGAATGCTCAAGTGTGTCTTAAGGGGTTGTAGGACCCCTTAAGACACACTTGACCATTTAAATGTGTCAAAAGGGGTCATGGGGACTCCTTAGCGGTCCTAATACACCTTATCATGTGTTAGAAGCCCTAGGAGAGTCCCCATGACCCATTTTGACACATTGGAACACTCGAATGCGTCCTTAAGGGGTCTTAGGACACCTTAAGACACACTTGGGCATTCCAATGTGTCAAAAGGGGTCATGGAGACTCCCTAGGGGTCCTAGTATGCCTTATCACGAGTTAGGACCCCCTAGGAAGTCCCAATGACCCATTTTGACACATTGCAATGCTCAAGTGTGTCTCACACTTGAGCATTTTAGTGTGTCAAAAGAGGTAGTGGGGACACCCTAGGGGCCTAGTACACCTTATCATGCGTCAGGACCCATAGGAAGTCCCCATGACCCCTTTTGACACATTGGAAATATCAAGTGTGTCTTAAGGGGTCCTAGCACCCCTTAAGACACACTTGAGTGTTCCAATCTATCAAAAGGGCTCATGGGGACTCCCTAAGGGTCCTAGTACACCATATCATGTGTTAGGACCCCTAGGGAGTCCCCATGACACCTTTTGACACATTGGAACACTCAAGTGTGTCTTAAGGGGTCTTAGGACCCCTTAAGACACACTTGAGTGTTCCTATGTGTCAAAGGTGTCATGGGGACTCCCTAGGGGTCCTAGTATGCCTTATCACATGTTAGGACCCCTAGGAATTCCCAATGACCCCTTTTGACACATTGGAATGTTCAAGTGTGTTTTAAGGGTCTGAGGACCCTTTAAAGACACACTTGAGCATTCTAATGTGTCAAAAGGGGTCATGGGGACTCCCTATGGATCCTAGTATGCCTTATCATGTGTTAGGACTCCTAGGAAGTCCCCATGACCCTTTTTGACACATTGGAATGCTCAAGTGTGTCTTAAGGGGTCGTAGGACCCCTTAAGACACACTTGAGCATTCCAGTGTGTCAAAAGGGATCATGGGGACTTTGTAGGGGTTTTAGGTATGACTTATCACATGTTAGGAGCCCCTAGGAAATCCCGATGACCCCTTTTGACACATTGGAATCCTCAAGTGTATCTTAATGGGTCGTATGACCCCTTAAGACACAATTGAGCATTTGAATGTGTCAAAAGGGGTCATGCAGACTTCCTAGGGGTCCTAGTACACCTTATCATGGGTTAGGACCCCTAGGAAGTTGCAATGACCCTTTTTGACACTTGAGCATTCCAATGTGTCAAAAGGTCATGGGGACTCCCTAATGGTTCTAGTATGCCCTATCACATGTTAGGACCCCTAGGAAGTCCCCATGACCCCTTTTGCAACATTGGAATGCTCAAACATATCTTAACAGGTTGTAAGGAATGCTTAAGAAACACTTGAGTGTTCCAAGGTGTCAAAAGGGGTCATGGGGACTCCCTAGGGGTCCTAGTATGCCTTATCACGTGTTATGACTCTTAGGGACTCCCCATGACCCATTTTGACACATTGGAACATTCAAATGTGTCTTAAGGGGTCCTACGACCCCTTAAGACACATTTGAGCATTCGAATATGTCAAAAGGGGTCGTGGGGGACCCACTAGGGGTCCTAACATGTGATAAGATGTACTAGGACCCCTAGGGAGTCCTCATGACCCCTTTTGATAGATTGGAATGCTCAAGTGTGTCTTAAGGGGTCCTCGGACACCTTAAGATAAACTTGAACATTCCAATGTGTCAAAAGGGGTCATTGGGAGTTCCTAGGGGTCCTAACACATGATAAGGTGTACTAGGACCCCTAGGGAGTCCCCAAGACCCCTTTTGACACATTGGAATACTCAAGTGTGTTCGAAGGTGTCCTAGGACCCCTTAAGACACACTTGAGCATTCCAATGTGTCAAAAGGGGTCATTGGGACTTTGTAGGGGTCCTAACATGTGATAAGACATATTAGGACTCCTAGGAAGTCCCCATGACCCCTTTTGACACATTGAAATGCTCAAGCATGTCTTAAGGGGTCTTAGGACCCCTTAAGACACATTTGAGCATTTCAATGTGTCAAAAGGGATCATGAGGACTCCCTAGGGTACCTAACACATGATAAGGCATACTAGGACACCTAGGGAGTCCCCATGACCCCTTTTGACACATTTGAATGCTCAAGTGTGTCTTAAGGGGTCCTAGGACCCCTTTGAACACACTTGAGCATTTTAATGTGTCAAAAGTGGTAATTGAGACTCCCTAGGGGTCCTAACGCATGATAAGGCCTAATAAGAACCGTAGGGAGTCTCCATGACCCCTTTTAACACATTGGAATGCTCAAGTGTGTCCGAAGGTGTCCTAGGACACCTTAAGAAACACTTGAGCATTCCAATGTGTCAAAAGGGCTCATTGAGACTCCCTAGGGGTACTACCGCATGATAAGGCATACTACGAACCCTAGGGAGTCCCCATGACCCCTTTTGACACATTGGACACACTCAAGTGTGTCTTAAGGGGTCTTAGGACCCCTTAATACACATTTGACTATTCCAATGTGGCAAAATAGGTCATGGGGACTCCCTAGGGGTCCTGACGCATGATAAGACATACTAGGACCCCTAGGGAGTCCCCATGACAACTTTTGACACATTGGAACACTCAAGTGTGTCTTAAGGGGTCCTACGACCCCTTAAGACACACTTGAGTGTTACAATATGTCAAAAGGGGTCATGGGGACTTCCTAGGGGTCCTAACATTTGATAAGGCATACTAGGACACGTAGGGATTGCCCATGACCCCTTTGGATAGATTGGAATGCTCAAGTGTGTCTTAAGTGGTCCTACAACCCCTTAAGACTCACTTGAGCATTCCAATGTGTCAAAAGTGGTCATGGGGAATTCATAGGGGTCTTAACATGTGATAAGGCATACTAGGACCCGAAGGGAGTCCCCATGACCCCTTTTGACACATTGGAATGCTAGACTATGTCTTAAGGGGTCTTAGGACCCCTTAGGACACACTTGAGCATTCCAATGTGTCAAAAGGGGTCATGGGGACTTCCGAAGGGTCCTAATGCATGATAAGGCATATTATGACCCATAGGGAGTCCCCATGACTTCTTTTGACACATTGGAATGCTCAATTGTGTTTGAAGGGGTCCTAGGACACCTTAACACACACTTGAGCATTCCAATGTGTCAAAATGGGTCATTGAGACTCCCTAGGGTTCCTAACACATGATAAGGCCTACTAGGAACTGTAGGGAGTCCCCATGACCCCTTTTGACTCATTGGAATGCTCAAGTGTGTTCAAAGGTGTCCTAGGACACCTTAAGAAACACTTGAGCATTCCAATGTGTCAAAAGGGGTCATTGAGACTCCCTAGGGGTCCTAACACATGATAAAACATACTAAGAACCCTAGGGAATCCCCATGACCCCTTTTGACACATTGGAACACTCAAGTGTGTCTTAAGGGGTCTTAGGACCCCTGAATACACATTTGAGTGTTTCAATGTGTCAAAATGGGTCATGGGGACTCCCTAGGGGTCCTAATGCATGATAAGGCATACTAGGACCCCTATGGAGTCCCCCTGACCCCTTTTAACACAATGGAATGCTCAAGTGTGTCTTAAGGGGTCCTATGACCCCTTAAGACACACTTGAGCATTAAAATGTGTCAAAAAGGGTCATGGGGACTTCCTAGGGGTCCTAACATGTGATAAGGCATACTAGGACCCTTAGGGAGTCCCCATGACCCCTTTTGACACATTGGAACTATCAAGTGTGTCTTAAGGGGTTCTCGGACCCCTTAAGCCACACTTGAGCATTCCAATGTGTCAAAAGTGGTCATAGGGACTTCCTAGGGGTCCTAACGCATGATAAGGCATACTAGGACCCTTAGGGAGTCCCCATGATGCCCTTTGACACATTAGAAGGCTCAAGTGTGTCTTAAGGGGTCTTAGGACCCCCTTAAGACACACCTGAGTGTTCCAATGTGTCAAAAGGGGTCATGGGGACACCCTAAGGGTCGTAACGTGTGATAAGGCATACTAAGACACCTAGGGAGTCCCCATGACCCATTTTGACAGGTTAGAATGCTCAAGTGTGTCTTAAGGGGTCCTACGACCCCTTAAGACACACTTGAGCATTCTAACATGTGAAAAGGGGTCATGGGGACTTCCTAAGTGTCCTAACTTGTGATAAGGTTTACTAGGACCCCTAGGGAGTCCCCATGACCTCTTTTGACACATTAGAATGCTCAAGTGTGTCTAAAGGGGTCCTAAAATCCCTTAAGACACACTTGAGTGTTCCAATGTGTCAAAAGGGGTCATGGGGACTTCATAGGGGTCCTAACCCATAATAAGGCATACTAGGACCCCTAGGGAGTCCCCATGACCCCTTTTGACACATTGGAATGTTCAAGTGTGGTCGAAGGGGTCCTAGGACCCCTTAAGATACACTTAGGCTTTCCAATGTGTCAAAAGGGGTCATTGGGACTCCCTATGGGTCCTAACGCATGATAAGGCATACTAGGACCCCTTGGGAGTCCCCATGACCCGTTTTGACACTTTGGAATGCTCAATTGTATCCAAAGGTGTCCTAGGACCCCTGAAGACACACTTGAGCATTTTAATGTGTCAAAAGGGATCATTGGGACTCGCTAGGGGTCCTAACACATGATAAGGCATACTAGGACACCTAGGGAATCCCCATGACCTCTTTTGACACATTGTAATACTCAAGTGTGTCTAAAGGGGTTCTACAATCACTTAAGACACACTTGCGCATTTTAATGTGTCAAAAGGGGTCATGGGGACTTCATAGGGGTCCTAACATATGATAAGGCATACTAAGAACCTTAGGGAGTCCCCATGACCACTTTTGACATATTGGAATGCTAGAGTGTGTCTTAAAGGATCCTAGGACCCCTTAAGACACACTCGAGCATTCCACTATGTCAAAAGGGGTCATGGGGACTTCCTAGGGGTCTTAACATGTGATAAGGCATATTAGGACCCCTAGGGAGTCTCCATGACCCCTTTTAACACATTGGAATGCTCAAGTTTATTTGAAGGGGTCCTAAGACCCCTTCGGAGACACTTGAGAATTCCAATGTGTCAAAAGGGGTCATTGAGACTCCCTAGGGTTGCTAACTCATGATAAGGCATACTAGGACCCCTAGGGAGTCCCCATGACCCCTTTTGACACATTTCTACCCTCAAGTGTGTCTTAAGGGGTATTAGGACCCCTTAAGACACATTTGAGTGTTGCAATTTGTCAAGACCCCTTAAGACATAGTTGAGGGTTCCAATGTGTCAAAAGGGGTCATGGGGACTCCCTAGGGGTTGTAACATGTGATAAGGCATACTAGGACCCATAGAGAGTCCCCATGACCTCTTTTGAACCATTGGAATGCTCAAGTGTGTCTTAAGAGGTCCTACAACCCCTTAAGACACACTTGAGCATTCTAATGTGTCAAAAGGGGTCCCCCCTTAAGACACACTTGAGCATTCCAATTTGTCAAAAGGGGTCATGGAGACTTCCTAGGGGTCCTAATGCATGATAAGGTGTACTAGGATACCTAGGGAGTCCTCATGACCCCTTTTGATAGATTGGAATGCTCAAGTGTGTCTTAAGGGGTCCTATGACCCCTTAAGACACACTTGAGCATTCCAATGTGTCAAAAAGGGTCATGGGGACTTCCTAGGGGTCCTAACATGTGATAATGTGTACTAGGACCCCTAGGGAGTCCCCATGACCTCTTTTGATAGATTGGAAAGCTCAGGTGTGTCTTAAGGGGTCCAAGGACCCCTTAAAACACACTTGAGCATTCCAATGTGTCAAAAGGGGTCATGGGGACACCGTAGGGGTCGTAATGTGTGATGAGGCATACTAGGACCCTTAGGGAGTCCCCATGACCCCTTTTGATACATTAGAATGCTCAAGTGTGTTTTAAGGTGTCTGAGGAGCCCTGAAGACACACTTGAGCATTCTAAAGGGTCAAAAGGGGTCATGGGGAATCCCTAGAGGTCCTAATGCATGATAAGGAATACTAGGACATCTAGGGAGTCCCCATGACCCCTTTTGGCAGATTAGAATGCTCAAGTGTGTCTTAAGGGGTCCTACAACCCCTTAAGCCACACTTGAGCATTCCAATGTGTCAAAAGGAGTCATGGGGAATTCATAGGTGTCTGAATGCCTCATAAGGTGTACTAGGACCCCTAGGGAGTCCCCATGAGCCCTTTTGACACATTGGAATGCTAGAGTGTGTCTTAAGGGGTCTTAGGACCCCTTAAGACACACTTGAGCATTCCAATGTGTCAAAAGGGGTCATGGAGACTTCCTAGGGGTCCTTACATGTGATAAGGCATATTAGGACCCCTATGGAGTCCCCATGACTCCTTTTAACATATTGGAATGCTCAAGTGTGTCTTAAGGAGTTCTAGGACCCCTTCGGACACACTTGAACATTCTAATGTGTCAAAAGGGATCATTGGGACTCTCTAGGAGTCCTAATGTGTGATAAGGCATACTAGGACCCCTAGGGAGTTCCCATGCCCCCTTTTGACACATTGGAACACTCAAGTGTGTCTTAAGGGGTCCTACAACCCCTTAAGACATATTTGAGCATTCCAATGTGTCAAAAGGGGGCATTGGGACTCCCTAGGGGTCCTAACACATGATAAGGCATACTAGGACCCCTAGGGAGTCCCCATGACCCCTTTTGACATATTGGAATGATCAAGTGTGTCTTAAGGGGTCCTACAACCCCTTAAGACACACTTGAGCATTCCAATATGTCAAAAGGGTTCATGGGTACTTCCTAGGGGTCCTAATGCTTGATAAGGTGTACTAAGACCCCTAGGGAGTCTCCATGACCCCTTTTGACCTATTGTAATGCTCAAGTGTGTCTTAACAGGTCCCACAACCCCTTAAGACACACTTGAGCATTTCAATGTGTCAAAAGGGGTCATAGGGACTTTCTAGGGGTCCTAATGCATGATAAGGTGTACTTGGACCCCTAGGGAGTCCCCATGACCCCTTTTGACACATTGGAATGCTCAAGTGTGTCTTAAGGTGTCATAGGACCCCTTAAGACACACTTGAGCATTCCAATGTGTCAAAAGGGGTCATTGGGACTCCCTAGGGGTCCTAACACGTGATAAGGTGTATTAAGATCCCTTGGGAGTCCTCATGACCCATTTTGACACATTGGAATGCTCAAGTGTGTCTGAAGGGGTTGTAGGACCCCTGAAGACACACTTGAGAATTCCAATGTGACAAAAGGGGTCATTGGGACTTCCTAGGGGTCATAATGCATGTTAAGGTGTACTAAGACCCCTAGGGAGTCCGCATGACCCCTTTTGACACACTGGAATGCTCAAATGTGTCTTAAGGGGTCTTAGGACCCCTTAAGACACATTTGAGCATTCCAATGTGTCAAAAGGGGTCATGGGGACTCTCTAGGGCTTGTAACGCTTGATAAGGCATACTAGGACCCGTAGGGAGTCCCCATGACCCCTTTTGACACATTGGAATGCTCAAGTGTGTCTTAAGGGGTGCTACGACCCCTTAAGACACACTTGAGCATTCCAATGTATCAAAAGGGGTCATGGGGACTTCCTAGGTGTCCTAACATGTGATAAGATGTACTAGGACCCCTACGAAGTCCCCATGACCCCTTTTGACACATCTGAACCCTCAAGTATGTCTGAAGGGGTCCTACAACTCCTTCAGACACACTATAGGGTTCATGTGTGTCAAAATTGGTCATGGGGACTTTATAGTGGTCCTAGTATGCCTTATCACACATTAGGACCCCTAGGAAATCCTCATGATCCCTTTTGACACATTGGAATTCTCGAGTGTGTTTGAAGTGACCCTTTTGGATAGACGTTAGGATCCCTAGGAAGTCCCCATGATGCCTTTTGACACATTGGCATGGTCAAGTGCATCCGAAGCAACCCCTTCAGACACACTCGAGCATTCCAATGTGTCAAAAGGGGTCATGGGGACTTCCTAGGGGTCCTAACGCGTGATAAGGCGTACTAGGACCCCTAGGAAGTCTTGGTAACCCCTTTCAACATACAATTTAAATAGTATGATCTATAAAGTTTATATATATATATATATATATATATATATATATATATATATATATATATATATATATATATATATATATATATATATATATATATATATATATATATATATATATATATATATATATATATATATATATATATATATATATATATATATATATATATAACATTTAAGGGGTATTATGTAAATATTATATATATATTTTAATATGTATTATAGATATAATTATATATTAATATATATTTTATATATATATATATAAAATATAAGTTTGTTAAATATATTTATATACAATACATATTAATATAAAAAAATATATTAATATAAAATATATATGACATACAATTTAAACATTCTAAGATATTATAATATAAAATATTTAAATATAAAATATTTTAATATAAAATATATATTAATATATAATTATATATATAATATATATTAAAAAATTTACATATCTCTTAATACCCCTTAAACGTTATATATATATATATATAATTTGTACATATATTTATATGATATAAAATATATATGACATACAATTTAAAACCTCTAAGATATTATAATATAAAATATATAAATTAATATATAATTATATATGTAATACATATTTAAACATTATATACAAAAGTTCAATTTTTTCATATACTCCTGCCATTTTTTCATACTTGGCAAAATCGGGTACCCGATTTCCCCAATTTCAAAAAGTTCAAATTTTTCATATACTCCCGCTGTTTGTTCATACTTGGTAAAATCAGGTACCCAATTAAGCTTGTGCTTTGGTGGCAGGTTTGCCCAGGTGTACTAACACCCAGGCCTACTAAAAAGTCAACAAGTGCTTTCATGTGCTTTTGGACGAGTGAAAAGTGAATATTTTTCACATCACCACTTTTTGGCCCCTCATGATCTTGCACATACCCACATGTTAGTGTATATATTATTATATGCATTTATAAATATAGTTTTCTGCTATAATATTATTTTATTTAATCTGTATATATAATAATATATACACGATATATAAATTATTATATATATGTTCTCATTAGATTAGTGTATTACTTAATAGTTTATAAAATCTATTATTTTTTTTCTTTTTCTTTTTAATAGTTATGTTATATCATATTTAATTGACACTATTAAATATATATATATGGTATTTCATATATATATATACATATTTAATGGTGTATAGATATATATAATATACATATATATTCAAAATTGCAATGAAAAAAAGAATTGAAGCCTTATAATTACTATAGTGTAT
This sequence comes from Chamaecyparis obtusa, assembly GCA_027943335.1. Lineage (NCBI taxonomy): Eukaryota > Viridiplantae > Streptophyta > Pinopsida > Cupressales > Cupressaceae > Chamaecyparis > Chamaecyparis obtusa. Next base: position 84,482 of record BSBK01010059.1, on the reverse strand, counting down.
ATATGTGTATATATATATATAATATTAAAATTATATAGATATATATATATATATATATATATATATATATATATATATATATATATATATAGAGAGAGAGAGAGAGAGAGAGAGAGAGAGAGAGAGATTCCTTAGTTTAAATATGAAATGAGCATGTAAAAGTCCGACTGTCATGGAAATAGAATGTATTTAATATCCTGATTATTTGAACTTCAAGGTAGACATGAAATTCAAAAGGTAATTCAAAAACATGCCAATAGATATACATGTGTAAGCTTCTTTATTTATTGATTCATTTCTGAGTACAAAATTACTACAGTAGTTTCCTATCATTGTATTAACATTAGAATTAACACGTAGTTACACAGAATTTTGCAGAACAATGAAATTAGGTAATAATTTCCTTAATTTAGCATCATAATAGTTGCAGTCAAACTATCATTGTTTTTTTTATTTTTTATTTTTTATTTTTTATTTGTTTACCACTGAAATAGAATTTATTTATTCTCTGGTTAATTAGCATCATAGGGATAACATTAAGATCTATATGTATGTTATACATGCAAAAAATATATACATAAAATTAGTATTTAAGTCTTACTATTTAATTCTAACACTCAGAAAATTCAGTTTTGTACAAACTCATAACACATAGAATTGCAGGAAAGATTAATTTTTTTATTAAGACAATTAGTAATTTCTTTCACAGATTGCCTAACATAGTAGTTTTCCTTAATTCAACATAGACATTGCAGAGAATTAAATCATTTAATAAACTAAAACATTCCATATATTCATGTAGCAACAACATTTCTCTTTAATATCAATAACAGACTAGGTCCTAGAACTGAAACATGAGATCTGATACCAGAATGTAATGCCCAAAAATACACTAGGCAAAACACAACATAAATACCTCTTAGTAAAGTCCTAACGTTCAATTTTCCTCCCATATTGATGTTTGTAAAAATGTTACCCCATTTATTTTTAAACAGGAATTTCTAAATCAAATGGAAGGAACAGAAAATAGAGAACCTTAAATGATAGATTAACATTAAAACTTTAATAGAATTAACACAGAATTTGCAGGAAAATGAAGTCAATAATAATTCTCTTAACTTTAACATCATATACAATGCAGGGAATGTAATTCATTTAACAAAATTATTCAGACAATGTTTACTTATATATTTATCCTCTTCATGCCAACTACATAGATTATGCAGGAATTTAAATCATTTATTAAACTAAACATTATCAGACCATAACAATTTCATGTAACATAAATGTAGGAAAACTGATTTAAAATCCATTTTATAGATGCAGGAAATTTAACTTTTAATGAAGCAATTAAATTTACTAAGAACTAATTTGAAATTCTGCTAGTATTATAACCTTCTTCCAAGAGGATAATATTTAAGCCTTAGTTCCAGCTTTTACTCTTTTACAATTGAAATATCATGAAATACATTAAAAGTAGAACACATTCCTTTAGGCTTAAAACATCTACAACATCCTTTTAAATTTTATCCTTAACTTTGAAACTTGAAACTTGAACTTCATCTTCACTCCATGCAAGCACAACCTGCAACACGACTTTTACCGCATGACCATGGAGGCTTGTTTCCCAGCCTAGGCCATTTCATGGCCACCCCCGATCTAGGGGAAACAAGAATGGATGTGATACAAACAAGAAACACACATACATTGAGCAAACAACCCAAATATTTGTACAAGATCACACACACTAGACTCCCTTCCCAAGATTGCACATAGGATCAAAAATTGGATCTTTAAATGGGTGAATGTGAAAAATTCTCATATGGAGACACCTTACTCATACAAAAATAAGAATTACATATATTTCTTACATGCCTTCACAAGGCTCCTTCCAAACATACCAGCTCATCACAAGAGCATCAACACATCCCTTATGGCTCCCAAACTAACATGAGTAGGCCTCAAGGATGCCCATACATCCAAGCTCTCAAACATATGGACTTACCAACTAAGCCCTTCACCCCAAGACATCCTCAAATCCTCCCAAGGATGAGGAGTATCTTGCACACCCACAACACATTGCAAATCAAGAAGGTAAAACAAGAGTAGAAATCATAAGGCACAATGAAACAACACGTCACAAGATTCACACAAAGATGCAACACATTACAAGATTCACACAAAGTTTTCCTCTTCACAATGCAATTACACAAACATATACATAAGAGATTTGTAGAAGAGCTTTCCCTTACTTCCTAGCTTGCTTCCCTTCTCCCAATACCACTAGCAAATTTCTCAAGCCTTTTTTCTCTCTCACTCCCAAACTTGCATAGTCAAGAGTCTCTAACTCCTTAGTCTCTTTTCCTAAAGACTCTAAAAAATTCCTCTCTCATTCCCTCATCCCAAGAAAGTTAGGTTTCTAGATCCTAGCTAACATGACACTTGCCATTGCTATGGAAATGAAATGCAATTCAAAACATGGAAAGGTGAGATATCCTAGAAAACATTCCCAAATTCGTCATTACCAAAAATGACCCACTTAGAAAGGCAATATGAAGACCTAGGGAAGTGGAAAAGGTAAAAATAGGCCCCTTAACCCATGTACATGACTTGGGGCACTAAAAACTACTTTAACTACACCATAGGACTCCACATAGCCCTTCAAAAACCCTAGTTAAGTTTGCATCCGAAAATGGAATCATGATGACATAAACCTTGATACCCTAAACCACTAACCAAGCCTAGGGATACACAAGACAACCTAAGGAAAAGGTAGGGTCCACATTACACTTAAGCATGCCATCTCATTATAGTAGTGTCAAGTGACACCTCACAAAAGTACACATCACATTACACACTTGCCATGCCTAGTGGACAAATTACATTTACATTTACACAAAATGAATTTACATCTAATAATGCATTTACAAACCTTAAAAACCACATAAATACACACATCACATTTACGAATAAAATCATGTAACAACGAGGTCATTCTCTTCTTAGAGCTGACCTTGCTTTTAAACTGATTTTACATAGATTCATCTTGTTTCCCCTTATTTACAACCATGGTCATAATCCTGCACACTCGATTCCAACATCAGTATCTCATAAACTCAATGCATATATAATCATATCAAAAGTGGAATATTAACATCTAAAATCAATATGTATAAGGGAACTGCATTTCATGAATCATAAACATAATCCACATTATAACCTAATTCAACAAACATCGAAATGTAAATTCAATTTTTTACATACACAAGTAACCCTAATTTAATCATTGAACTATTACATTATAAAAATTTACTATTCTATAAGATAATGTAACAAATGCAGAATTCAAAATTCATATATCTTAAGGTAAGCATGAAACTAATACAAGCATATAAAGAGTATGACTAACATCATCATCATATAAATCTATAACAATCATCTCATAAGGTCTAATGAAACCAAGTCATAATCTAAAATAGGTCTAATGTCTCTAAACAATGTATCATCAAGATGAACCCAGTGTCAAAACAACTATAGAGCTAAGATGGGTCAGGATAGGACCTCACATCCTCCCCCCCTAGGCATGAAATTCCTCCTAGAGTTCATCGAATAGATGAGGGTACTGATCTCTCATCTGTGCTATGTCCTCCCAAGATATATTATATATTTCATAAACACACATACACACACACACACACAAGCCTACAAGAAAGAAGGTGATTCTTCCTAGTTCCAGATCCTACCTAGAGTCCTGTGGAGAATCCCTTCCCAAGTCAGAGCACACCACAACAACCTTCCAAGATTTGAGTGCTGATTTCCTTCTAGGATAATCTTCCTTCTAAGAACAATCTCCCTACCCCATCTGAGAATATCCAAAACCTCCTTATAAAACTAGAATGGTGATTGTCAAAATTTAGAAAACCCCCAAAACCAATACTTCCAGAAAACTCCTAAGTTTCTCCAATCTCCCCAAACTCCTCACATGCTAATAATTTAATTAAAACTATATGGTTGGAGGAGTTTCTTTATAGGAAGAAACTTCTCCAACTATTATAGTTGGTTGAAGATTAAATTAAACAATCCTCGTAACAACTATAAAAGCTTTTAATTATTTAATTAACTTATCCTCCTAAACAGACCATAACAAGAAAAGGAACACAAGAGTTCTCAAATAACTCACATATCTCAATTGGAAACAAACTAGCCTAACTTTTTGGAGGTCTCGGGCTCAAATCTCCTAGGTAGCTAGATTTAATGAAAAGAGTCTTATTTTATATATTATTATTTTTATTTAATAATCATTATTAAAAATTAAAGGTACGATTATAGTTACAAGAAAAACACATAGTTTATAATATTTATATATGCATAGGTATATATGTGTGCACCCATATATACATATACATGTACAACATACATCCAGTTTATGATACAAATAGAAACACACACACACACACACACATATCTATATCTATATCTATACAAAGATAAATCCAATTTTAAAACATAAACCTCAATACAAAAATCATAACACTGCACACAAATCCCCAACTAAGGTAACCTTCTAAATATGAACCTAAGTCAACATGAAATTCTTTGAGAGTAAATTGGTAAAATCTCCACACAATAATAATTCAAAGATTTTGAAGGCACGCTCAGACCTATGTAGCCAGGTGGAGTCAATTCCTGGTACCCACATCCTGCAACACCAATCGAGTACACTGGAGTAACTACGACTGCCTCTCCTCATCCTACACTCACATCAGATAGTGTAATCAACAAAACATAGTGGGATTAGTAGAGTTATATCCATAGTAACCATAATTTGATAATATAAAACAAGAAATGAATAATTTTCCCAACTAGTATATTCCTACACCTCTATACATCATCTCATGCCAATTCATTTACTATCTCCTCAAAATAATTCTATTAACCAAATATATGCTCAAAATGTCCCATCATGGAATAAAAATAATCCAAACATATAATCCAAAGTCAATATAATAATCCTGTCAGTCCAAAATATGAAAGTACTAGGGTGGGAATAACATACTCTCCCCCTAAGATTAGGCTTACTCTTGGAAGCCTACAAAAAAGTTTGGATATGTAGCTCAGAGCCTACTAGCATCCTCCCAAGTGGCTGAGGTCTCATCATTGGGGTCCCATAGAACCCTTACCTTATCTATGTTGTGACCCCTAGGGATCAAATTCTATTGCTATAGTATACATACTGGATCCAAAGTCAGCTGCCTATCCTTTACCTATAAAGTGTTCCAATCCAAGATATGATTCAAGAATATACTCTCTAAGAATAGATATGTGAAACACATCATGCACATGTGTGAGGCTAGGCGATAGGGTGAGTCGGTAAGAAATTGGTCCTATCCTCTCAAGGATCTCAAATGGACCTACAAATATGGGTGCCAACTTAGAACCTTTTCCATAATGGATAGGGATCTTACGCGGGCGAACTCTAAAAAATACCTTGTCTCTAACAGAAAACTACCTATCAATCTTGTGAGCATCAACATACTTTTTATGCCTATCCTCAGCTGTCACAACGTGCTCTCTAACTATTTGTACCTACTTCTCCATATCCTGTAACATCTCAGGGACAAGTAGTACTCTATCCTCTAAGTGATCCCAACTTAGAGGGTACGACAAGGGTGAGCATAAAGAGCTTGAAAATGAGACCTTCCAATAGAACTATGATATATATTGTTTTATGCAAAATCCACTAGGTATAGATAATATTCCTAATGGGTATGTCTATCCATCTCTTACATTCTAAGCATGTCCTCAAGAACCCATGATTAACTCACTCTATCTGACCATTAGTCTTTGGATGATATGCAAAACTAAAATTCAGCTAAGTTCCCAAAGCATGTTGTAATGAGGTCCATAACTTTGAAGTAAATACTGGGTCTCTATAGGAGATAACCTTTCTAAGAACACCATACACCTTGATTATATCCTTCATGAAGACTCTGGCTACTAAGGTGGAAATATAGGATGAATTCATAGGAGAAAAATGTGCGACCTTAGTTAAATTATCCACTGTGACCATGATAGCATCATGTCTCTGATAAGTGAATGGGAGTACCACAATAAAACCCATAGATATCGTATCCCATTTCTATTCAGGAATCAAATGTGGTTGAAGGAGGCCTATTGGGTCATGATGCTCGACCTTGACCCTTTGGCATTCCAGGAACCTAGCCACAAAATTTTCTATATCCCTCCTCATACCTGACCAAAAGTATAACCATCATAGATCTAAATGCATCTTCTTAACCCCTGGATGAGATGAATAGGGAGCGCGATGCACTTCCACCATGATAACTTTCCAAAGATCTCCTAAAAATTGTACGTAGATTTGGCCTTTTTGTCTTAATATACCATCTGATTCTAAGGAATAACCTAGGAACCTTCCTTCTAAGGATCTTATTGATTCTATCTCAGCCTTAACTTCTTGATACAATGTATTTGAAGGAAGTGTCTACAAAATCTGACTTCTCAAGTTGGTAGAAAGAGAGAGCATAGATAGTTCATGTCTCCTTCTTCTCAAAGCATTTTCTACCACATTCTCTTTTCCTTGGATATATCTGACCTCAAAATCATATTCACAAAAGAACTCCATCCACTTGCATTTCCATGTATTAAGATTTGGTTGTGTAAATATGTATTGAAGGCTTCGGTGATCAATGTGTAATTCAATCCAATGCTCTAATAAGAAGTGTCTCCAATTATTCAAGGCATGGACTACTATAGCTAATTTCAAATCATGCATAGGGTAGTTAAGCTCATGGTCTTTAAGATTTATAGACTCATAAGAAATAAACCTTCCCTCTTGCATCAACATTGCCCCTATGCCTTCCAAGGAGGCATATGTACAAACAAAATTTTTTTTGGTGGGGTCGAGTACCACCAAAATTGGGGCACTGGTTAGTTTTTCCTTTAAGATCTAAAAAGCTTCTATACATTTCTCCATCCAAATGAACTTTTTCCCTTTCCTTTTCAAGGAGGTGATTGGATGAGCTAATCTAGAGAATCCTTGGATGAAGCACTTGTAGTAACTAACTAAACCCATGAAACTACAAACCTCTGAGATGTTAGTGGGTGTTGGCCATTCTACTATAGCTTGTATCTTTGTGGGTTCCACTGTTATGCCTTCCCTTGAGATAACATGACCAAGATACTTAACTTCTAATTGGAAGAATTCACACTTCTCCAAGTTTGAAAATAATTGATTCTCATGAAGGCATTATAACACTTGTCAAAGGTGATGTTCATGTTCTTCCACTGATTTAGAGTACACCAAAATTTCATCCAAAAATATTATGAAATTTTTTATCCAAGAAGGTCTTGAATACCCCATTCATAAGGCTCATGAATACAGAAGGTGCATTTGTTAGACCGAAGGGTACTACGGTAAATTCATAATGCCCATACTAAGTACGAAAAGCTATGAGGTGAATGTCAGCTTCGTGAATCCTTAACTAATGATAGCTTGACTTAAGATCAATCTTAGAAAATACTTTGGCTCCTTTCATTTGATCAAATAGGTCATCAATTAATGACAAAGGGTACTGATTCTTAATGGTTACTTTGTTGAGCCAACGATAGTCAATACACAACCTAAGTGATCCATCCTTCTTCACAAAGATAACCGGAGCTCCCCAAGGTGAAACACTTGGTTTGATGAATCCCTTTTCCAAGAGTTCTTCTAATTGCACATTTAACTCGCTTAGCTCTTGAGTGGTCATGTGATAGGAGCCTTGGAGATGGGTTCTACACCTAGTACCAATTCTATGTGGAAATCAATGTCTCTTTTAGGAGTTATTCTGGGTATCTATGTTGGATAGACATAAAAAAAATATTTAAGTAAAAGGTGTTCAAGTGTTATATCTCTATCTTCCTTTTCAACCAAGTCATTAACTAAGGTTGCAAGAAGATGACATCCCTTTCTCATACATTTCTTGATTTGCATTGTTGATATCATCAGAAGTGATATAGGTCATTGGATTCTAACTATAGTTTTATGCTCCCCTAAATCATCTATGAAATGAATGAACTTCTTTTTGAAATCTCTCCTAGCCTCATGAGATGCTAACTAGTCCATTCCTAGGACAACTTCATAAGATCCAAGAGGAATTACTCGAAGATCAAAATTGGTAGAGAAAGGTCCTAATCCCAAGTTGCAAATTTGAACACACAAGTTTGTGGTTATTTTAGCCCCAGAGGCTATCTCTACCTTCCACTTAACTCCCTTCCTTACTACCACTAGCTCACACTTTTCTATTAAAGGAGATATGAAGGAGTTAGTTTCTCTCGAATCAAAGAGGATAGAAATAGGTTTACCCTTTAATGAACTTGAAGTCTCTATGATTATGTTTTTGTGGTCCACTTGTCTATGCTCTACTATGAAAAACACCCTATGGGATTGGCCATCATCTCCCACAGTTGGTTATGAAGCTGCCTAATTCTAATTGGTGAAGTTAGTGCACCGAGGACAATGAATTGCAATGTTTCCTTGCTATCCACAAGAATAACAACCAATATTCCTTCCAAAGTGCTTTGCAGGAGGTGCGCTGGATTGCTGATAACCCCCTTTATTGAAATTTTGAGAATTTTGGGATGGTTGAGGAGGAATCCTTTGCTGGGTCTAATTATTGCTATGGTTGTGGGGTTGTTGAAACTGACCATTGCCTTGGTTATTATTCTAAAATTTCTTTTTGTGGAAATTATGTCCCCCTTTAAAATATGATTGTTGGTTCTTAGAGTTAGAAGTTCCTTGCTCATAGTTTCCTTTAGAACCTGATCCAACATTGTATGTTTGGATATCGGAATATCCACCCCTTCCTTTAACTTTTTTTTCAACTAGGAAGGCCTTAGTGATAGCATCCCAGAGATTTTTGGGTTCTAGGACTACCACGTCTCCTGACAGACGATCATTCAAGCCTCTTATGAAATATTGTACAAGAATGGGGTCATCATCTTCATAACCTAAGAAGGGCTTAAGATCATAAAATTTACTCTCATAATCCTCCATAGTCATGTTTTCTTTTTTAAGGTGGTGGAACTCTTCTACCCTACCCTTCCTCCATTGATCATACATGAATCAATCCTTAAATATTTCTAGGAATAATTCCTAGGAAATAGTATTAATGATGACTTGAAGTTTATCCTCTTCCATGCACCACCAAGTGGACACAAATTCCTCAGGTTCATAATGGAACACCTAGCTTTGACATTACTGCTAAAAGGGTTCATAGAGAAACATCTCTCAAGGTCACACAACCAAGTCTCTGTTGTGGATCCCCCTTCATTGCCATAGAAAAGGGGTATCTTGACTTTTAGTAAGTCCCTCATGTGAGAGGTATCCTTGTCCTTAGATTCTAGAATAACTTGTCTTCTCCTAGGGCTTCTATCCCTTTCCCTATCTTGATGGTGAAATTGGTTCCCTTCCTCAAAATTAACCATGTCTTTGAGGTTGTCAAGTATTTGCAGAAGTTGTTGCATAAGTTGTCTTAATTGGGCTCCTTTTGAGTCATTACTTTGAATCTCATTCCTATGGTTGTCTTGATTTTGTTCTGCCTAATATTCCCCATGGGTACTCTCTGGATGACATATAGAGGAAGATTCTTGAACTCTTTTCTTAGCTCTTTTGTAGGTGACAGGAGGAATCTTGGAAGAGTAGTACAACATACTTTTAGGTAACTAGTTGGTTGAGTATTCAATGTGATGAAGAATTTATGTTTAAATGTGAATAAACCCTTGAGCTCCAAGTGTAGAAACCAAGGCTCTGATACCAAATGTAATGTACAAAATAACAACTAACAAATTTTTTTATCAATATTACTAACATAACAGGGAACCCATAAGGAACCAAGTCTTAGGTACAAAATAAAAACTAACAAATTTTTTTATCAATATTACTAACATTTCATTATTTACATCTACAAAAGAACATTCCTTAAAGGTTCCCTTAATGAATTAATTTACCAATATAAAAACCATTTCAATCCATTAGTTAACTAATTGAACTCATTTACTTTTTCTTCAACTTTGCATAGTTTAGATTTAAGGAAAAGATAAGAAAATAATGTTTCATTCTTAACTAAAATGAATATAGCTTTTACTTTCCATTCCATTTTTAATCCTTCTTATCTACACATTGAATAACTAGTCTTTACAAAATATAATCAAGCTTTCACATTTGAGATCTTACTTTTCATTTCAAATATAGGAGAGATAAAAGAAGAATAAAAAGATCACATTTCTTAACTACAACTTTTGAATCTTCAATAAACATCCCTTGAAAACCCCTAAAGCTATCCCTCCCTGATTACATTGCTTTTTATTTTCAATATCCAATTAAAATTACTTACAATTACAAATATAGGAGAGATAAAGAAGAATATAAAGATCACATTTATTAAGTACAACTTTTGAATCTTCAATAAACATCCCTTGAAAACCCCTAAAGTTATCCCTCCCTAATTACATTGCTTTTTCTTTTCAATATCCAATTATAGTTACTGACAATTACATCAAATGGCCTGAAGGCTTACAAAGAGATCTTTACATTCTTGCATTGAAAGAACAAATGGTACATGGTAAAAAATGAGAAATCTTCTTCACTGCATAAGTTTGAATCCAAGCCAAGGCACGAGTCACAAACAGTACCTCGAAAGATATTTACCAACCAACCATGTGGAACTGGTGAAGCTCCACCCCCCGTTCTAGGAGATAGAACCAATGTACTCACAAGGCCTAAATAAACCTAAGGAAATACAAAACATTAACTTGAAAATAAAGGAAAAGACATCAACAATACATCATCATTCTATTCACGAGGGTTAGGTTTCTAGCATACCATCTAAGTGAGTGTCATCACACAGCCTGTACATTGGGATCCTCCTTGAAAACCATGTAACCTCAGTCCCATTTTTATGTGAAGGATCTACCTTGGTAGTTAACCATGGTCTCGGTACTCCAACAGGTCTATATGGACTTCTATTACATGTCTTTCATTATCTTTTGAATCCCCCTTTCCCAAGTTAATTATTAAAGTTATCACTTGATTACAAACTCACCCATATGATCATGTAGAAAAACTTTAGGTTAAAACACCTATGGTGAGCCACTCACCTAAGGTACCTAGTCCCCTACCCAAACACAAGCCAAAGAAACAACAATGCACTTCAAATGGTTTATTTTGCAGGTCTAGGGAACCCTCTTGTGCTCTCAGGCCCTCAGGAAGAATCCTAGCATTATCATATGCACAAATGATTACAAAGAAATAATTCCAAGTTAAAAAAAACCTAAAACAAAACATTATTAAAGAACCTAATAAAGGATTTGACATTCAAATGTGTAAAAAGTTGTAGACCAGACTCAGGAACCAAATGTAGGAGCCATATGCCAAACCCCAAGCCTAAAAATGGCCAAATGGAACCCCTAGGACCCCATAAGTCTCATATGAGTATTATCATAGGGACATATGAGAATTTCCATAGGCCCATATGAGTGGAAATGTAGGATCCTATGAGTAAATAGATTCAGGGTTGCTTTCTCTTACGAGGATTGTCATAAAAATACTTAGAATTGCCCGAAAATGCAAATTCAAATTGTGGAGAGTGCTTGGGAAAGGTTCCCTGAGGTATACCTATTTTAGGTACCTCAATAACACATCCAAAAAACTTACTGAACACACCATTTAACTTAAGACATAAAAATAAGATTAAAATGAAGAATTGAAAACAAAATCTACATTTTACATAGGAAGGGAAAACTGACTGCAGATATCCCAAATCATTCCTAACCTTCCCTAAACTTCCCTAAAGCATATGCACATAGACATATACATAAAATAAAATTCACAAGAATAATCAAAAGACTTCCAGGAGGAAAATTGAATAAAAAATCTCACAGACATATTCATAAACACTTCCCGTATGTAATATCTTTTAATAACCAAAAAAAATATAATTATTCATATAACGATAGTAGATTTAAAACACACATTAATACATTATATATTTCATAAAAATACACACACACACACACACACACAAGCCTATGGCAAGAAGGTGATTCTTCTTGGTTCCACATACTACCTGGAGTCCTACGAAGAATCCCTTCCCAAGTCGGAGCACACCACAACAACCTTCCAAGATTTGAGTGATGATTTCATTCCAGCATAATCTTCCTTCTAAGAACAATATCCCTACCCCCTTTGAGAATATCCAAAACCTCCTTACAGAACTAGAATGGTGATTGTCAAAATGTAGAAAACCCCTCAAACTAATACTTCCAGAAAACTCCTAAGTTTCTCCAATCTCCCCAAACTCCTCATACGCTAATAATTTAATGAAAACCATATGGTTGGAGGAGTTTCTTTATGGGAAGAAACTTCTCCAACTACTATAGTTGGTTGATGATTAAATTAAAAAATCCCTGTAACAACTATAAAAGATTTTTATTATTTAATTAACTTATCATCCTAAAAAGACCATAACAAGAAAAGGAACACAAGAGTTCTCAAAAAAATCACATAGCTCAATTGGAAACAAAGTAGCCTAGCTTATAGGAGGTCTCGGGTTCAAATCTCCTTGGTAGCTAGTTTTACCGAAAATAGTCTTATTTTACTTAATTATTATCTTTATTTAATAATCATTATTAAACATTAAAGGTACGATTATACTCGCAAGAAAATACATAGTTTATAATATTTATATATGTATAGGTATATATGTGTGCACCCATATATAAATATACATATATAACATACATCTAGTTTATGATACAGATAGAAATATATATATATATATATTCATACAAGAGATAAATCTAGCTTTAAAACATAAACCTCAATACAAAAATAATAAAAGTGAACATAAATCCCCAACTAAGGTAACCTTCTAAATGGGGACCTAAGTCAAAAGGAAATTCCTTGAGAGTAACTTGGTAAAATCTTCACACAACAATAGTTCGAGGATTTTGAAGGCACGCTCAGACTTGTGTAGCTAGGTGGAGTCGATGTGTGGTACCTACATCCTACAACACCAAGAGAGTACACCGACATTTATATATATATGCACAAACAATAGAAAACAAGGAGGGAGAGTGTGACATAATGTAGATTTACTGTAGGAGTAACTACGATTGCCTCTCATCATCCTACACTCACATTAGATAGTGTAATTAACAAAGAATAGTGGGATTATTAGGGTTAGTTCCATAATAACCATAATTCCATAATATAAAACAAGAAATGAATCATTTTCACAACTAGTATATTCGTATAGGGTATGTGTAGAATTATGGTATGCCAAAAAGTGGCGATGTAAAAAAATGAACTTTTCACTCGTCCAAAAGCACACTAAAACATTTGTTGACTTTTTAGTAGGCTTGGGTGTTAGTACAACTAGCCAAGCCAAAAGCCAAAGCACAAGCCTAATAGGATATTTGATTTTTTCTAGTAAATTATATTTGTAGCCTACAACCGCGTTCAACATTTTCATTGTGAAAATGTTAAACACAGCTCTGGGGGTTTCAGATATCTAATAGAATCTCATATCTGATTTTCTGAACATCACTAGGTAATTTAAATTTTTAGGTTTGTATTGTTTGTATTGTTTTTAATTGAAATTTGTAGTTTTTTATATAAAAACTAGGGTTTAAATGAGATTCTTTATTATTTTTTAAATTAATTATAATTGTCTATTTGAGTTTTAATTTTAATCAAACATGGACTCAAACCAATCAAAAAACCCTCCCAATGATCCCGCAAATAATCCAGAACCACCTCCAAAAAATCCCCCACTTTCAAAAGATGAACCAGTCTCAAACCCTTGACATTTAGAGGATCTCATAGGAGAAAATCTAAATCAGCTTAGAGGATATCATACTACATATGCCAATATCCCCACATTGAGCCCCATATTTTCAATGTTGAACTCCATTATTGAAAACATGGAGAAAATTATAGAGCAACATAATGTTGCACTTCTTTGGCATGATTCCATGCATGCCCAGTTTGATGATGGGCTTGACTATGATCAAGTTATGAACCTAAACATAACAAACCATGACATATGTAATCTCTTTGTGGATCCCAAAACTAGTTTAAAAGTGGATCCTTAAAAACCCAATTTGTCAATTAAATGGTGCACAAATGATGCAATACATGACAAATTTTGGGACCACTGGTGGATGCTTTTTGATAGACCACCTCACAACAATTTGGATGTCACATTCTATTTCATAAAAAAATTATATTCTGAATTTGTGCTCAGTCACAAGGTAAATTATTGGAGCATGAGACCAAACCAGGGTGTAGGCTTAGGCACTCCTCAGGATAGGCCATGGGCACACCGGGTGAAATAAAACACATATGTCCCCCCTCCTGAGATTTCACCACATCCTATAGTGCAAAACCTGATATTAATTGTTGAGGCCAGATCATAGACTATTCAAGCTATTCACAACTTGAGTGATCTACTAGTTACGCAAAGTGCGACATTGTTGCCTCCATGTGCTGATGCTTTTGGCTCTTCCACATCCTCCATGAGATCACATGTTTATGTGCCCCACACTTGTATTATGTGCAATAATTTGTGCGTAGGTCCCCTAAATGATAGTGATGCATATAACTATGTCTTCGAGGTGGATGATACTACACAAAACACTATAGGAACTGGAGAACCTCATGAAGATGTGCATCAGGGGCATAGAGAGTCATAGACTCCTACTATTATGGTAAGGGTAAACAGTTCACTTGTTACATTGTATTTAATTTTAAACATTCATATGTTTAGTAGATTTTTCTTATAATGATTTCCCACTTATGTTTTTTTATGTGTTACATTTATGTTCAGTTGATGACAGAGGAGGAGATGGCACTGGTGGAGGGGTCCATGCTTTCAGCCATATCATTTGGCCTTTAAACTTCCATGGTACATATGTTTTAATGTATTCATTGGTTTCCTTTTATTATAATAGTATATGTACATGTGTTTTCTAATTTTTATGATCATCTTATTACATACTGATGTAGGTGTCAAAAGTTTCCATTGGGGGGAAATGTGAGGGGGTTTAGGCGTCTGGCATTGGCAAGGGGAAGGTAATTAAGTAATTTATATTGTTTATGCATACATGTATACTTTTCAGTTGTGCGTACTCATTTTTAATTTACATGGTTTATTTGACAAAAGGTGGTGTCTTATGATGTTGTGAGACCCTTTTGCCATGATAGAGTCATAGGCATCTCAATTCATAGTGATAGCCCTACGGTACGTATATTTATAAAGTTATTTGTGTATATTTTACTATCAAGTATATATAATATGATCAAGTCATGATTGTATGAAGTATATGTTTGAATTTTGTAGGTCACCCCTAGTTTGAGGGAGGTAGAATGCCAAGGGTTTGTATCGCCGATGACTTAGCTGACATTTCCTAAAGAAAGTTCAACACAGGTAAGTTTTAATGTTGTTCAATTATTTTGTAAACACATATTTGCTACCAAGGATTTAACATTAAATAGTATAACTCGTAGATCAGTCTCATGTTCACAAACATATATAGGTCAGAGTCAACATTGGTGTCATTGTCCCTTCGTTACCAAGGACATATATTAGGTCTCTTGTCTACGTGAGGAGACAAAGAGGCAAGGTACATGAGAGTTCAATTTTAGTTTTTTTTCTATTTATTATTATTGACTATGATTTTGAATTTTTATTTTTTATTTGTAGAAACCATATAAATTAAGTAATCTAACTTGGGGTTTCACTTTTTGTTTGAATGCAAGATCTATCAGAGCCAAAGGGTACTTTAAAGAGGCTACATTTTGATGATCCACCAGAAGAATAGGATAAAATATTTGTAGTTGAACTTCGTATTTTGAGCTGTCATATGACACATTTTGAGATGGTGTATGCCACATTGTATCTAGATATGTTGATTTTGTAAATATGTACAAAATTATTGTTCATTTTGATATATATGAAACTTGATATTCGATCCAATTTGTTAATTGTGTGTTTATTTATTCATTGTTAGTATGTAAATATGCTTGTGTGTATGTACTTATGTGTAGGATTTATGCCTTAAGTATATTCATGTATATTCAAGTACATTCTTCATAACTTAAATTCATGTGTATGGGCTAAGTGCACGACTTAAGTGAATTCATGTGTATTCTTTATAATCTATGTGCTACATGTATGCTTCATGACTTAAGAAAATTTATGTGTACACTTTATGTGCTACGTGTGTTCACATGTGTAATTCATCATTTAAGTGAATTCAAAATTTATCTGCTACATTGTATTCATGTGTATTTGATGCTCTTAACCAAGGAAATCCTTCAAAGGTCACTTCACAAATTTGATGATCACCTTGTCAAATCAACTCTTATGAAATGTATCATGTTAGAACTCTATTATACATGTCAAAGAAACATCATTCCATGAGAATAAGTAAGCACATTCATGGAATGATGCTTCTACATCAAGATTTTGTCAAACTGTTATTGAGAAAATAATGACCTATCATTCTAGGTACTAAACCCTCCTTTCTAGGGTCTCTAGGCCATGGCTTGTTGTTGGTGTAATTAAATATTTACTAATTACACTTACTTAAGTTTACTTAGGATAATGCATTTGCATATTAGTTGTCATTGTGACACTTAGGAGTTTTCATTTCATTTTAGTACATGGTTAGGAAAATTTCCATTTTAGGTGTGATAGTTGTCATCACATACCTCTTTGTATGTGAGATCCACCTTTAGTGCTCTTATCACATTATCATCCTCTCATTGTTGCACATGTTGCACATACTTTCATGTACAATGGAGGATGATCCACCTTTGGTGGACATGTGATTCCACCTTGTGTGGGTGATATCTTATCATCTCATTATCATGTAGTCTTATTGCATTGCCTATATATTTAGGCACTCCTACTTTGTATTCAATTCAATTAGCTACAATTAATTATTTGATCATTTTGCCTATCTCTCTTGTGCTATCTCTTGAACTTCTAGATCTTGGTGTTTATTCTTTTCCTTAGGCAAATTCTTACATGGTATCAGAGCCATAGAAGTTTCATTGCATAGCCTATTTTGAGATAATTTTGTTGCAGGTCAAAATTGGAGCTTGTTGGTACAAATTAGAGGTTGGAATCACATTGAGAAGGTGCACAAACCCCTAAATCAATTTTTTTTTCATCCAAACTGAATATCTGAAGCCAAATCTAGAGCCATTTGAATTTTCAAGGTTTGGTGACAGCGATTTAGAAAAAAGAATTTCAGAGGTGATTTTCAATCAGTGATATCTTAGTCATCCAAACTCCTTTTTTCCAGCAATTTTTTTTGTTTTGGGGTATAATTTCATGATCTACATAATGGTGCAGGTGATTTTTGATCTCTATTTCTGATATTTTCTGAAAATCACAAATCCTGATTTTTACAACTTTAGAGGCTTCATTCGGGCTCATATGGACACATTTTCAGGTGCTATTTTTTTTTAAAGTTCATAATTTTTTTGTCTACTTTTCAGATCTGGTATTAGTTTTGAAAAAAATTGAGTGGGCATATTACTTTCAGAATTTGGTCTATTTTGGCCTATTTTTGGCACTTGTAATTTGTTGGATCCTTGAGTGGTCTTGTGTCTTAATTGTATGAGTCTACCATAGCTTCATATTTTTTGTTGTAATCATCAAAATCAGAAGTCCATTTTGATCCATTTTGGCAAGTGGCAATTCTACATGCACTATAGATAAAGTGCCAAAATCATCATTTTGGGGGGTGCATTATTTTTTTGGTTTCATTGTTTCATGTGAGAACTACATGATGGATGGTTTAATTAAGTTGACAAGAGGAAACTATAAGAAATGGAGTGAATTGGTTCTTGCTCATCTTACTAAGCATAACCTATTGCCCTATTTGTATGAGCTTAGACCTAAAAATCCTTCTTTCAATTGGGACTCTTACTCAAAAGTTATTAAAGTTATCTATTGGAATATGAATATGGATGTTATGGATTCCCTTGATGACTATGATGATGAGACATAAAATATTCCTAATCTTTGGGAAATGTATGGAGATCCACATATTCCTCCACTTCCAAAAGGTCCAAAACCTCTAGTTGTAGCTCCTTCTCCTCCTATTGAGATCACATCTCTTGATGATGCTTGTCTTCCTATAGACATTGAATCTTCTGATTTAGTGCAGAAAGATATTCCTTGTTTTCTAGTTATAGTTCCATTGGATGACTCCTTGACAGACATTGTAGGTTTGTTTGTGGAGTCCTACATTTTAGATTTGGGAGACTTCATTGATGATATTCATCTTCTCTTTGTTGAGGATGATCCTTCTTCAATTGTTGTGAGGGAGCATGCTGATCCTCATCTTCATTCTCCACTTGATTCTTCTTTCAAGATTGACATGATTGTGGATCCTTTGATACAACATTTGGAGGAGGTCTCTTTAACTTCGGAGAAGAGATTTGACTCTTTGGAGATTGGTTTTCATGAGTCTCAAACTTCACTTGAGATGTCACATTGCATGGTTCAAGCTGATCATACTCATGTGTTGGAGATTCCTCTTCAGTTTCCTGAGACATCCTACATTTTGAGGATTCTTTCTATAGATTGGGAAGGATTCATTGATCCACCTATGTACTTGTTTCTTCCTAAGGGGAGGAACATCATTCAATTTTCCTGGTGCGGTTTCTACATTGATCTAGGTGCATCTATCATGGGTGTACATTCTACATTGATGGGGGGCTTTCTTGCTTCTCTTCCTACTTCATTTGAGGAGGCATCTTTGTCTTTGGAGTTTGATCCAAATTCTTACATGGATCAGTTATCATTGGTTCCTTGTTTGTCACCTTCTTCTACTAGGATTTCTTCTGATTGGTTCATAGAATCTTCATCAACCAAGGACATGGTGACACTTGGGCATACTTCAGAGACATCACACTTCATTTGGATTCCCCTTCCTACTTCCTATCCACAATGGGAAGCCTTCTTACATCTATACTTGGTGTATCTTCTTCCTAAGGGGAGAAATGTTGTTTGTAGGCATTGGACTATGTTTTGTCTTCAAACACTTACCATCCTTGGAGGAGATTACTCATTATGGGGGGGATATCATGTCTCCTTGTTTCCTTCCTTTGGGGGGATTTTTTATTGTATATGCATGATGTATGTCATAATTGGGGGGTCTTGATTACTCCATCCATGCATGCATCTTGTATTCATCTCTCTTTTTGGGGGAGGGTTTTTCCCATGAAGTTTTCCCTCTTTCTCCACTTTATGAGAGATTGCATTGTTCTTGCATTTTGTACATGGGTACCTAACATGGCCTAGTAACCAGGACCCATCTTGCATTGTGAGATTAAGTGCATTCCCCTAAGTTGCACTTAAGGGGGGGTTTTGGTGTAATTAAATATTTACTAATTACACTTAATTAAGTTTACTTAGGATAATGCATTTTCATATTAGTTGCCATTGTGACACTTAGGAGTTTGCATTTCATTTTAGTACATGGTTAGGAGAATTTCTACTTTAGGTGTGATAGTTGTCATCACATACCTCTTTGTATATGAGATCCACCTTTAGTGCTCTTATCACATTATCATCCTCTTATTGTTGCACATGTTGCACATACTTTCATGTACAATGGAGGATGATCCACCTTTGGTGGACATGTGATTCCACCTTGTGTGGGTGATATCTTATTATCTCATTATCATGTAGTCTTATTGCATTGCCTATATATTTAGGCACTCCTACTTTGTATTCAATTTAATTAGCTATAATCAATTATTTGATCATTTTGCCTATCTCTCTTGTGCTATCTCTTGAGCTTCTAGATCTTGGTGTTTATTCTTTGCCTTAGGCAAATTCTTACACTTGTTCAAAAAGACTCTTGCTCACAATAATGACTAGTGCTGCTTCATGCACCTTCAATCTAAAGTTACCACTATTTGTGGTCTCTCCACCACCATATATCTTGCATATCCCTGCAACCAAACACTATTGTACAAGACACTAGTTAATTCCTTTCCTTTAAATGCCAATGAAATGATGCAATACAGACATGGAAGTGATAAAAAGACTATAGACAATCAATTTACTCCATTTCAAATCATAGAAAAATTCCACAATGTATTCAAATGACCATTGTTGGTCTCTTTACATTTTCCATTGACCCTTTATGGTCATGTCCCCATCTCCCTTGGAGAAGCAACATCTGTTCATTGTGGGCACAAACTGATGCTTCCATCACATCTGGTTGGGTAGGTTTACCCTAGGAATGGTCCCACTTTTCCTCTTGACATACCAAAATGCTTGCCAACATATGAAATGGTGTTTAGTGCACCTTGGGGACACTTTGGTCTGGCATGTTTGCGAACATTCTAGTGACTCAGTGGTCAAAATAGGGTTATCACTAGCATTTACCCACCCAACCAGAGCTAATGGCATAATCCATTCAGTCCCAGGATGAACGATTTGGAAGAAACCTAGTGGTGTAACTTTCAACTAATCCTCACTACAAGTTTTGGCATCAAGCAAGATTGGCATGCCAAATTCAACAAAATTTGAATCTCCCAGAATAGAGAGGGGTTATTGTAGGCCTTAGAAACAAATTTGTATAGAATCTCATGGTTCATTGATACCTCTCAACGGGTTTGAGATACGAGCCTCGAAAGATCACTGCCCAATCATGCTTAGTGCACCTTGGGGACACTTTGGTCTGTCATGTTCACAAACATTCTAGTGACTCAGTGGTCGAAATAGGGTTGTCACTAGCATTTACCCACCCAACTAGAGCTAATGGTGTAGTCCTTTTAGTGCCAGGACGAATGGTTTGGAAGAAACCCAGTAGTGCAACTTTTAATTGACCCTCACTACAAGTTTTGTGTCAAGCCCAAAAATTTACTAAAAAAAAAAAAACAATTTTTTTTAAAGTGAGATGAAAGAGAGTAATGTTCAAGGGTTAAGTATAATTTGACTACGGCTAAGCCGGTCACAACCTAGGGTTAAGTTTGTTCAGATAGTCAAACTCTAGTGGGTACAATTTCCACTTTAGATTTTTCATTTAGGATGAATCCAAATCTATCAAAACCTATTTGATAATGTTTAACCTTTGATTCCCTTGTGAATGAGGGCTTTAATTATCTAACCAATTCGTTTCAATAAATAATAACCTAAAAGGTATATGTAACTAGGTTATATCTTTCGAATGTGATTTATTTAACATAATAGATAATTTTTCTACATTATTAGTTCATGAGTTAACCATATTAATAATCAAATTACATTCGACAATAAACTTGATAATGTAAACTAGCATGAAATATTATCTAAACATAAAAGGTGGATTAGTTATACTACCATTACAAGATGTACTAAATCCCTCTTATACATTAAATTAAATTAAATTAAGCAAATCAATTCATTAGGCCATAAACCTATTAGCTAATCCACAAATTCACAATTTAAAAAAAAAAACCTAAACTAACTGATATTAATGATCCATTTTAAATAATTAACCATTGGATAAAATAGACTATTATTTTAATAAGTTGATTCAATACTAATTAAATTCGAACAATATTAATTCTATTAATTAACAACTAATTTCATTAATCACAAAATAAATTTAATAACTAATAACTAAGATTAACAACTAAGAAGAATATGTCAAATCCCAAATTTAGCCTAGTCTATAAACCTACTAATCCTATTAACCTACTATCCCATCACCCCACTTTTCCCATGGCCCACTTGCCAAGTGGGTGGAGGGAATAAGACTAATTCCAATATAGCAAGTGGGTGCAAAAATCTATGAGGGATATGAGTGCAGATATAAGACAAAGTTCTTTTGGGACCCACTACTAAGCTTTCCCCCATTCAAAACAAAATAACAGCAAAAAGGTTACTTTTGAAATACACCAAGGAGGGGATATATGGTGATATGGGATTTGGGTCCACCAATCCCATTCACCCCATTCCCAATGCTTGGATTTTGAAAATCATGAGGGGTATAAGGAACAGGTTTAAAAACATGATGATTTGGAGGGCCCACCATACTTTACATTAACTTAGCCAAATTTCAAGAAATTTTGCATGGGAGGGAAGGAGGTGAGTGACATGTCAAAGACTTAGGGTCCACAACAAGGCTTCCCATTTCCAATGTAGCAAAAAGGAACCCTACACAAGGGAAGGAGGAAGAAACATGTCAAGTCATGTTTTAAATTTTATGTCAAGTCATAAACAATGAAGGCAAGAAATCATGCATGGAGTGGGGGAAGTAAGTCAACTTGCCAAGACTAATTTAATGAATCTTGTTAAGGTAGGGTATAATTACATGTCAGAGCATGGAGCAAAAGATATGTGGGTGAAAGGTGGCGTGAGTTTTAGGAGTGATGCCCAAGCACAATGACAAATAAGTTTAGTATTATATAATGTATATTCTGTCACCACATACCTACGCCCATTTATGGGGGAAAGTGTAAGGTTATGTTGTAATATAAAATTCTTTATTTAATTTAGGGACTAGTTGCTATTAACATGTTTATATTAGGTGTTAGTTACTAACATTGATTAACTTAGGGGATTATATACTAACTTTTATTAGGAAATGTATCTTGGGAAGGGAATATTCTCTGTGGTAAGGAGAATTATTTCCCTTCCCATACAAATTCCAGAGAGCATTTTTTCTCTAAAAATCTAGGAAGTGTCATTGATATTGTTTTGCCATTGCTCTATCATATTGATTTCTTTACTTGTTATAGAAGAGCTAATTTTATACATTTGATTATTCAACTAGTGCATTACACTAAGGAGACTATAAATTGAATATTAGTAATTTGTTATTTTTACATTAGTATTCTAACATGTTTAATTATTCATTGTTATCATGCTTCATTTTGGAGGAAGTTAGAGATTGCAATATTGGTTTCAAAACTAAGGTGTTGAACCTATTGAAATTGAAATATGGATTTTCAAGAAGAAGGATGGAGTGCTTTAAGCTTGAGAATTTACAACAAATACATTAAAGAGATTACAAGATTTATGTACCTATAAGATTTTACATGCTATGAACCAATACATTACCTTCTATTCTTTTTAACAATACCAAACTTACATTTTTAAACAATGAAATACAATTTTGTAACAATACATAAATGAAAGTATCAAGGGGAATGAACAAGATTTTCTCAATTAAATTCCAATATACAACTTCATGATGACCCAATGAAGAGAAGGAAAACATTTTTCAATCCACAAGTATGCTTCTTTTAACAAGGAGAGATTTCTTTATTACAAAATTACAACAATGCCTCAACATAGCTTGCTTTCACACAACCCTAATAACATTGAGAACTCTCCAAAGCTTTATCAACAAGGATCTTGGCATCAAAACCTACAAATGAAAGAGGAGAACCATGGGGAGCTCACCTCCCAACCTAGGTCTCAATGAGACCACCCCTGAGCTTGGAGAACCAAGGTTAAATGGGTATACATTACAAATGCTCACAACAAATATATGCACAACATAAATTAACTCCCATCCAAGGCTTTACAAATGATATTTCCAAACTCATTGAGAAGGCTGAAGGTGGGATTTTCCAAGTAGGAGAATGCCAACATATTACATTTTTCACAAAAGTATTTCCATGCCTCTCAAGGCTACATGAATTCATATTCATACAAAACTTTCCTCATTAGCATCCTCAAGATGAAAGAATACAAGATGGTTTCATGGAGCCCATACCCCATGAATTTTTCCCTCTTCTCCAAGAGAAGAGACTCTCACTACAATGGAGAGCCCAACTAACCCCTTCACCCAAGGCCACTTCTTCCCTTCACAAAGGGTGAGTAATGCCTTAACTCCCATGAAATAATATTCTCAAAAATAAGAAAACAAGAAATGAAGCAAAATCCATATGCAATCCCATTTCCAACACAACAATGGAGAGATTTACAAGAACATACATACAAGCTCTCACATATTATTTTAACACAACAATCAACAAAATGAGATGAATTAAGAATTCTTTCATGGCAAGAAGGATAAGAAAATCTAATATACAATTTACATAAAAATCTTCTTCATGAGTTTCAAGAAATAAGTTTTCTTCATGGTAGAGCCACCAACCTTGAATCCAAAGAAAAAATGGAAGAATGAAGTTGAGTTGAGCTCCTTACCCCTTCTCCTTTTTCCTTTTCTAAACCTAATTATCTCTAAAATTAGAGAGCGGGTGAACACCCACTAAGTCTCTCCCATCACACTAAAAAAGCCTCTAAAATGTATTCAACAACTAGCATTAATTGAGACATGACACCAAGTCCTTGGTCTTCCATATTGTCTCCCCTCTTAATTGTGGGTTTGGAAAAGAGTGTGGGGCAAGTTAGAATGCATTTGGTCACTTCCATTTTCGCCACTTTTGAAAAGTGCACTTTTTGGAGGCCCATAATGAGGTTCTAGGATTTCCCATAGGTAAAAACTAACCCCCAACCCAAGGTACCTACTTAGGGTTAGCTAATTTAGGCTAAAACTACACCCTAGGGTCACTTTTGACCCCTCTAAAGTACCCCTAAAGTCCAAATCCGAGTTCCCAACTTGATGTGATCCCTACATGACATCTACAAGCAAGTGTGACTTAATACAATATTTTATGAGGTTAGGTGGTTCCTCACAAGCCCTAATTGACATGTCATCTTCCACATATACAACACAAGTGTCAAGTGACACCAACAAAATACACATCACATCCACAATGACATGTCCTAATTGACAACATGAAGTTAAACTAATAACACACATGAAATTCACATTTACAACAAGATCACATTACAATGAGGTTTTCAATCCCATATCAAAATAAACCTTGGCTTACTCAATTCACATATGTTTAGCCTTGATTCTCCAAATAATTCCATGGTTCTCTTTCCTACATGCTAAACTCGAGCATCAGTAGTCCAAGGTAATAAAATCACATGAAATATACATATTCAATTAATAATTAGCAACATAATCAATATGCAAAATTTAATTCTAATTACAATTTTCATTCAGTAATGTTTAAACATAGTAATTCCATAAACATCATAACATATCATTCATGAAATAATCAAATCTATTCATGATTAAGTCTTTCACATCAAGTCACAATTCTAATCATATATAACCAGAATCAACAATATGTTCTAGGTTCTAATCCACATCAAAATATAATCCACGTAATATAATCATCATCATAAATTTTAATCCTTGACTTACAAATAAACATACGTAAACTAAATCATAAGAACATGAACTCATTAACTCACATGTCACACTAGTCATTCCAAATCTTATATAAATCATGATGCAGTTTTATCTAAATTACATAAGCATTAATTTTATCAATTCTAAAAACATCCAAATGGCATAAAATTAAATAACCAATTCCTCAAGTAATAGTTACAACAATGTCCTGAAACTTAACAAAACATTTCATCACCTATCCTTTAACCTTCAAAGAATTTCACATCTCAACATAATTCCAATCTCGATTATAATTTTCCTAAACAACTCATATCAACATATGTACCCAAATTAAAACATCTGACCATTCATCTAAATCAATCATCATAATGCTAGTCATAATGTATCATAGGGTCAACATCGTGAGTATGGAAAGTGTCATAAATTATAAATTATCATCATCTAATGTAATCAAATCCCTATCAAAAGGGTAGAACCTCCCAATTCATCAAAACATAAAGCCAATTACTAGGTCTATCAAAATGGTAATTGGAAAAGCTATGACGGGTTTGGGGTGAGGCCTCACATTTTGGCATCAAGCGATATTGGTGTGCCAAATTCAAATATCCCAAAATGGAGAGAGGTTATTGTAGGCCTTAGAAAAATGGTCCTATAGAATCTCACGGTTTGCCGATACCTCTCACAGGGTCTGAGATACGAGCCTCGAAAGATTGCTGCCCAATCGTGCTTAGTGCACCTTGGGGATATTTTTGTTTGGCATGTTTGCGAATGTTCTAGTGACTCAGTGGTCAAAATAGGCTTGTTAGTAGCATTTAACCACCCAATAGGAGCTAATGGGACAGTCCATTTGGTGCCAGGATGAATGATTTGGAAGAAACCTAGTGGTGCAACTTTCAACTGACTCTCACTGTAAGTTTTGACATCAAGCGAGATTGGTGTGCCAAATTCAAACAAATTTGAATCTCCCAGAACAAAGAGAGGTTATTGTAGGCATTAAAAACATGGTCCTGTAGCATCTCATGATTTATTGATACCTCTCATAGGGTCCAAGATACGAGCCTCAAAATATCACTGCCCAATTGTGCTTAGTGCACCTTGGGGACACTTTGGTCCAGCATGTTTGCGAACATTCTAGTGACTCAGTGGTCAAAAAGGGGTTGCCACTAGTGTTTACCCTCCAAAATAGAGCTAATGATGCAATCCATTTTATGCTAGGACAAACAGTTTGGAAGAAACCCAGTGGTGCAACTTTCAACTGACCCTCACTACAAGTTTTGGCATCAAGCGAGATTGGCGTGCCAAATTCAAACAAGTTTGAATATCCCAAAATGGATAGAGATTATTGTAGGCCTCAAAAAAATAGTCTTTTAGCATCTCACAATTTGCTAATACCTCTCATGGGGTTTGAGATACGAGCCTTGAAAGACCCAATCGTGCTTAGTGCACCTTGGAGACACTTTGGTCTAGCATGGTCATGAATGTTCTAGTGACTCAGTGGTCAAAATGGGGTTTTCACTAGAGTTTACTCACCCAATTGAAACTAATGGCACAAACCATTCAGTGCCAGGATGCAATCCTTCAACACTATCCCTTCACCCCAGGGAATCACCATTTTACTTTGGACACATTTGACCAATTTTGACTCAATAACTCCAACTATTACATCATTTGACACTACAAATGTACATTAAATTAAGACAATACAAATGTAAGGATACAAAATTAAGATGATACAAATATAAGGATACAAAATTCATAGTAAGGAATCACAATTTTTTCACTTTACATGGCATTAAGACGATACAAATGTGAGCTCTTAATATTTGCAAATCAACCCCATGGGCACTTTTATATTTCAAATTTTGCATCTTCTACACATGATGAAGCTCATTTTTGTTTATATATACAAAATTTTACATCTAAATATGCACATTATAGTCAATTATTGTTTTTATATATAAAATTTGGCATCTAAATATGCACATTACAACCAATTGTTGTTTTTATATACAAAATCTTAGATACACAACTATATATCAAAAATAAGTGTCCTTTCTGATCCTAAAGTGTATAATTTTAACACATGGTACTCAATGACATCTACATTCTAATCCCTGCATTGAGAAGGTAGAAGAAAAGTTAATAGAGAATATAAGAAGTTTATATAGGTTGACAAAAAGATTATGAATGTATAGGTAACTAAATGAACCAAAGAACATGACTAGCCAATGCATAGTGAAGTTTACCATCATAAAAGATGGGCTAATCAAATGCACACCTTGATCTTCTATTTCTATCATATATGTATCCAACCGCATTTACAATCCACATATAGAACCAAGTTTATTGGTTCAAATAAATAAAGTAGAAAAGTACAATTAATTTATTGAACATAATCATAATTAAACATGGAAAACCTTGTAATGAGTTGAAGTTACCTACTAAAGTGTTCTTGAAGGGTCATCTCTCTGCTTGAGGGTATTCAATATTGCTTCATGATCAATAGTACTAATAGTCCAAAGTTCCTTTGTCTTTGGTTTTCCTTGATGTTTCAACAACTTAACATTGACTTCTATAATAAGGTGTGAATACATGAGAATGGTTTTGTGCTTCTCATAGTCTTCAAACTTAGGAATGCCATTATTTCTAATCATATATGTGTGCAACTATGTTCTCGCAACAACATGTGATCCTATTGGATATGTGAGAATATCATCATCTATCATCGGTTGTGCAAGTTTATGCTTTCCTCTTACATAATGTGCTAACTAGTAATCCAATCTCTCATCATTCCCTTATGGTGCAACCAATGCAAAAACATGTCCTAGCTATAGAAGATCTGAAAGATGGTCGTAGTCAAGTGAAGAATCCATGTCATCATTTATTATAGAGACTATGACAAATAAAGGAGTTAGATAATGTGGAACCCACGTATCAATCCACTCACTTGACTCACACTGATTTCAATCACACTGAAGACACCTCTGACAATAACAAGCTAAATCTCATGTCCAAATGGTCCATGTACTAGCATCGTATCTTTGAAATGAATGCATTTTTGAAGAACCTTTCATGGTTTGACAATCCAACCTATCTCCTATTGTTCCCAACTCAACCAACCAAAAGAATCTGCACACTGCTAAATCAAGAGTCCCCCCTGTGACAATGTTGAAGTACACCAATAAAAAATAGAATGAGCATCGATAAGTTCTGCACCTAAAATCCTTGATTGCTCCTTAACTAGAGCTCTCTTTACACATGCACATGCTCCATCATGCTCCCATTTTCCATGACCAGCCTTAAAAAAACTCCAAATATGAGGTACATCTCTCTCTACATGCATTCTACATAACCAATAAAACATATGAACATTTTTGAATTAACCTATGCAGTTATCTAACCAAATGAGATGTCTATCCATAGCAATATTATTTTCTTGCACCCACTCAAAAAAATTCTCAAAGCAATTTTGGACATACTCATGAGAGTCAGATCTATCATCTCTAAAAAAAAATGGTACTCTCTGATTATCTTCTGGTCATCTTCTCTACTATCAGGGGAATGTCTATATGTTATGTGCAAAAAAATGACAACCTTAATAGAATTATATGATTGAGCTTTCAACTTGCTTCAGGGATGCAATGTATAGTTCTTTGAAAAGTCAACAACTATTATAATAGTGCCAATCAAGAAAGTGTCTTTACACATCCTGAATTGTTGATCCAATCACTGAGACCTGTGACTATGCCTTGCATACTTGTAAAAAAGATTCTTCCTAAATTCTGAAATAAAATTAGCTACATTGCATTCTTTCATAACCAAATCACATATAGAGCCTTCACCTCCACTTTTCAATGTATATTTAACGGTTTCATGTACCTTTTTGTGGATAATTATCTTTCCAAAATCGTGTTCGCAGCCCTCATGAAAACATTCAACAAACTTCACTATCCCACCACACTCCGAGCACTTGTCATTTAAGCAATCTTTTCTATAAAAGAAACATCCATAATCTCTAGGACATAAAAAATGATCTAGCAAGTCTCTTGATGATTTTGGAAGAGCACTTGTACCACACTCCTCCAACATTTCACTAACTTCTGCAAAGTAGAATGAAGGGATCATAATAGTTCATGGTGCATTGGAAACTCCACATGATGTTTGCAACAAGAAGTATTTCAAATATTAAGAGGCACACAAAAAAAGGCTTGAGGGCTTCAAAATATCTTTGTGATATTTGCAATGTTGGATGTGTCTCACAAATTTTTTTGAACAAAATTAGTTGACTCACCTCCAAATAATGTTTGGGATGTGGGGTGCGGTCTCGAATGCCAATTCTCAACTTCAAGACATCCTTCACATTTGGTGATACTCTTGAGTTAGATTGCCAAAATAGTTGAACTGGATCCTTCACACCATCGGTAAGATTCTTATCACAATGTGAAAGTCTCCCACCATAAGCACATGTATCATGTTGAAGAGGATCATCAAGTCTTTCTCTTCTTGCAAGTTCTCTATCCAAAGTTTTACAATTTAGGTTCAAGTCAACACAAGTTTGTCTCATCAAATGAGACTTTCTCAAATGATGACTTACTAAGGAGGTTGTAATAACCCTCCTAGTGGCTCTCTTATCTTTTTCTTTGGTAGTCTTCACAATGGAATTGAGAGCACTAAAAATATTTCTCACAATAATAGAATTCCTCTCCTTTTTCTTTTTCACACTAATTTTCAATTGGACTAGTATACGTCTCATCTTCTGCATCTTTAACAATTGCACAAACATTTGACATTGGTCAACCAATGTCTTGTGGCTAAAAAATTGATCAAAAGTTTTTGAAACCCACATCTGAATGGTTCTTTCTGATCTCTTGCCATCTAAATTGCTCATTATGTTCTCATCAATTTCAAATAACCATTTTGTTGTTCTTGAAGGTCTCAATTTTGAAGTTTGTCTTTCTTCCTCCCAAGGGACTTCATTTCTCATATAATTTGAAGATGTGTTATGTTGATTTGGTTCTTGTGTACCATTATCATTGTCAATTCCTTCATATTCAATTGGTGGATTTTCATTGTCGATGTCCACACTTCCATTGTCCACATCTACATGTTCATTTTTAAAACCTACATTTTGATCTTCAATCCCTATAATCTCATTTTCAATATTATTGTCATAAATCATTTTAAATTCATGTTCTTCTTCACTTGAAACCACATTTAAGGGTGGGCCTATGCCCCACATCTTTATTAATATTTAAAATACCTTGTCTCTTGTTCTGATGGGAAACCCTATTCATTTCTCTATACACTTCAGTCTCTTCATTTGTGAGTTTCCTCTTCTGTTTATGCTTTCAATGACTACTACTCCCCATAGTGAGACCAAAAAGATGATGCAAAAACCTTTGATAATAGATAAATTCCAACCAAGAAGGGGGAAAAAGTGATTTTTTGTCTTCTACAACTACAATCCCATGATATTCTCTACAAAAAAATGTGCTTCTTGGACTAAGGGACCCATAGAATAAACTATTTCTTTTCAATGCTAGTAAAAATAATCAGATATCTAAAAATATCAGATATCTGATATTATCAGATATCCAAAATATCCCACTCAAATTTTTCTGGAATCTCTCTCTCTCTCTCTCTCTCTCTCTCTCTCTCTCTCTCTCTCCTACTCTTCTACTCTCTCTCTCTCTGGTGCGGGGCACCCAAGGCTTCATCCAGGATGTTTCTCATGTTTTTGGTTTGTTTGGTTTTGTAGTAAGGAGGACGGATCTTAGGTATCATCTCTTGCATTTTTAATCCATTTGTGTGGTCAAGGATCCCATAGGCATACCTATAAGCCTTGGGATGCCTTAGTCCACTTGGGTTATAGGTTTCCTAGGGTTAGGTGCCATAGAGATTTTGAGTGTTTAGGATTTTTTAAACATGTTTTTAATGTTTTCTAATAATTTTAGGGGTCTATGAATTGGATCATCATTCATGATCACTTGGTGAGTCATTTGGTGGAAAATTATCAACTTTGTAAAAGTTGCAAAAGTTGAACAAAACTTGCTTGAGCAATTTTTCAAAAGTTGCTCGAGAAGTTGAAATATGGTTGCCAATGGTCACAACTATCAAGGGACCATTTGGAACTCACATTTGGATGTATTTAATGATCCTAATACCTCTACAAGAGGTTAGAATAGAAAGGCAAGAAGTTTGGATGTAGTTTGAATAAAATCTACCATTTTTCTTGTGTAAGTCTAACAAATGGGGGTCTAACTTTCAATCCCTCATGTGGAAAACCCTAATTCTTTGGGGAATTTAAGTTATATGTATATTATGTATGTTTCCAAAAAAAATCGATAGGAACTATTTTCCAAGGGGATTTTGCATCAAGCCCTAGACTAAACATCTCTATGTGTTTAGTCTGGAAGTTTGAAGAAAGGGTGTGTAGTCCAAGGTATTGGATGAAGTGAATATCTAGAGAGTGTATTTGGAGTTAATGAAGGGTATTGAAGGTTCCTAGAACCTTGCAATCATCTTATGTACCCATCCTTAGTCACTTCTAGAGTAAACCAGGACTAATTTGGCCAATTAGGCATGTGTACCTAGTAGTGGTTAGGTGGTGCTGGAGTAGGATCGGGATTAGGGGCTTTGAGGAGATTTGTAAAAATGAAAAGGGTATCTGAATATGGTATTAGTTTGCTAGATTCATCGGGATTTGAAGATTGTACTCCTAGGAGCAAGTTTGGAGACCTACACGAATTTGTAGGTGGAATTATGACTAGAGAATTGTGGGAGTTGGGGAAGCAATCTAGTGATTGATTATCTGTACTTGGAAGGTAAATAGGGTGTTCCAATCAATAGATTGGGTAAGGAACACCACTGGTAAAGAGTTCTCATGTTTGGTCCCAAATAGGGAAGGTGTCCCTAATGTCTTAATTTGGATAAGTTAGGAATTGATTCCTAGAGTTGGGAATAACTTTGGGAAGGGCTTAGACATCTCTAACTGGTTGATACCTACCCAAATCAAAGGTTGGAAGGGTTGGTCATTACCTAAAGCTAGGTTGTGAAGAGTTGTGGAGGAAAGATCATTGTCTTAGTCTACCGTCGTGATATATATATATATATATATATATATATATATATATATATATATATCTCTCTCCCTTAGGTATTATTGAACATATAATATAAATATTTAATACTAATATTATATTATTATACAATAGAGAAATAAATAATAACAATATAATACAATACTAATATAAAAATTTATATATAATACTAATGCTATGATATTATCATTTAATATTAATATAAAAAAAATTGTATATATAACTTAAAATTGAAAAAAGATGTCAAGTTGAATTGTTGAATTGGGCGGGAGATATTGGATATTTGATATCATCAGATATCCAAAATTATTGGATATTTGATTAGGCTTGGTATTTTCCTTGGGAAATGCCAAACATGAATGGTCAACCCAAAAGACATGTTCACCATATTTTCTTTGATCTCCAGACTTCAACAATGTAGTTGACGACCTTTTTTTCACCCGAAATTGATGAAATGAAAAGGGTTTCTTAATGACATTATCAACATTCTATCAATATAATTGTTGTCAAATTTTGAGTTTAGTAAGTAATTATTACTTATTTTTTAATTGAGTTATCTTTAAAGTCCTAATTGACATACAAATTGAAAAACAACTATAACTTTCAAACCGTTTAACCTTTTTGAAATCTGAAACATGCGTCACATCTGGGCATGAGTCTACTACTTATCAATTTTGTAAAGTTTAGAATTAGTTAAGGTGGTCAGACACGAGAGTTTTTTGTTCTAAATAAATTTTAGCAGAAAATTGATAATTAATTATTTATTTGGGAAAAAATTACCCAAAAATATGCGTCACATCTGGGCATGAGTCTACTACTTATATCTAGAATCTTGTAAAAATATATCATCATTTGATTGTGATTAAGGTGGTCAGACATACACTTAATTCTAATCTTTTTCCTAAAATTCTCGTACTACTGCATTGAAATCTAAAATTTTGAAGAATTAGATTAATTTTTTTTTAGACATGGGATAGTAGTTTAGAAACTACATTTAATTTCCTACAGATTCTATTGTTACAACGTTTTCACATAAGGTTGATAAGATGTTCAACTTTTTACATCAAGTTGACTAACCCTGATTTTTTGATTTTTCATTGCCACTTAAGCCCATAGTTTGGTATACCATGATCCTGAACATACCCTACACATATATACATCATCTCATGCCAATTCATTTACTATCTCCTCAAAATAATTCTATTAACCAAATATGCTCAAAATGTCCCATCATGGAATAAAAATAATCCAAACATATAATCCAAAGTCATAACATAATAATCATGTCAATCCAAAATATGAAAGTACTAGGGTGGGCATTACAATATCTCAATAATATAACTCATTGTATTAAAAAAAAACTTTTGATTTGTGCCAATTCACATATTGTCTAGAGGCAACACTATACTTTTCAATAGTAGATCTACTCACTCTATCTTCCCTCAAGTCAGCTATACCCATTAGATAGGTGTCATCCACAAATTGAAGATGAGATAGAGACTCAACCCCATTTTCCACCTTGATGCCTTTCCAATGACCACTGCTTCACTTCTTTTATATTAGCCTCCCTAACACTTCAACAAGAATAATGAATAAGAATGGAGAGATTACATCACCCTACTTGATACCTTTTTTTGTAATGCCCCTCCAACCCTAGCATGTCCTTGTTATACACATTGGAAGTTAGGGACTATTATAGAGGATTGTATGGCTATTTTTATAATAATATGATCCTTCTTGTGGTGTTTTGCATAACCCAATTCCTTTTCAACCATAACAACTTCACATTCTAATTTGGGAAATGATAAATATTTTATAGGTATGTTCCTTTATATCTTCTTCCGTGTCTGTGGTATTTTAGAACCTTGATGTGATGAGATCACCTGATAGATCCACATGTTTCTTTGTGAGATGGTCATTATCAATGTTTATGATTATCTTCAGTTAATTGGTTATAGTCACTTAATGGTTAAATGTGTTACCCACTATAATGATGCTACTTGTTATACTCGAGACTAGACATGATTACGATATTGAGTATTAAGGATTATATGATTAGATAATGAGACATTATGAGTACATGTTTGATGATAAAATTGGTTTATGAAAGTTAGTAAATGATTTATATTTACATGATTATATTATTAATCATTCTTGTTTTACATTATGGAGTTATGATTATCTTGGAGCTAACCATACTAACCCATTTATGCTCTGATATCAATACTGTCTGATGTGCTTGTGGGATGAGGAGAGGCAGTCATAGTCACTCCTATGAGAGATCCACATGATGTTACACTCTCCCTCCTTGTTTGCCACTATGTTGTATATATATGTTGGTATATGTTCTCTCATCTTGATGATGCAGGATGCAGGTACTAGGCATCGACTTCACCTAGCTACATAGGTCTGAGTGTGCCTTCAAATCCTTGAACGTTGTTGTGTGGAGATATTTCCAAGATACCCTCAAGGATTCCATATCGACTTAGGTTCCTATTTAGGAAGTCACCTTAGTTGGGGGTTAGACCAGTATTATGGTTTTGTTGATTTTGGAGATTTATATTTTGGATTATTTTTTCACTATTTCTTTATGTATGTTAAAGTATTATGCTTTTTTGTCTTTTAAATATAAATTTGGATGTAATGTATTGTGTGGCTTAATTTATTATATATGCGTATGTATACATGTGTGCACACATATATACTTGTGTATATAAATATACTTATATAGTTATGTGTTTGTTTTGTATGTGTGAATTTATTTTATGATAATAGAGTAAATAATATATTATAGAATAAAAATAAAATGATTATAAATAATTATCTCTTTTTGAGTAAAACTAGCTTGCCTAGGGGTTTTGAACTCGAGACCTCCTAAGAGTTAGGCTAGTTAGTTTCCATTTGGGCTATTTGAGTTATTTGGTAATCTTATTTATCTTTATTATATTAATGGTTTTTGTAAAGTAAAATAAGTAATAAAAATAATAAAACATTTATTTAAGACTTACGAGATTTGTTTAATATTTGTAACCAGCTATAGTAGTTGGAGAAGTTGCTTCCCATAAAGAAACTCCTCCAACCACAACGTTGGACATGAATATTTGGAGGAATGGAGTGATTTAGAGGAAAAAAAGGAAAATAATATCATGGAGATCTAGTTATGGAGATTTTGAGAATAGATATTTCAATTTGAAAATGGTGTTATTCATCAAGAGTTGAGGAAGATAACAGTGTTTTATTTTTCTGATAAAATGGAGAAACAATTATTGCAAGAAAATATAGTCCTGATGTGGAGGCCATATCTCACTAACGAATCGTTAGATCTTTCTAAGTTTTTAATATGTTGGTAAGAACCCAATTGTGTCACTTCTCAGCAGAGAAATCAAAGAAATATAGTGCGGTTCAAAAGTTATAGATCTCTATGCATGGGTCTATCCAAGAGGACAATAAGGAGGAAGTTGGAAAAGATTTGGGGATTTTTGAAAGAATTTGAGTAGATTATCGCACAGAATAAAATTTGGAATTAAAAGACTTAATTGGAGATGGGAGAATCTTAGAGAGGAAGAGGGTGTTATTTTTCATTAAAATTTTAAAAAAATTCCTAATTTTTAAAAAATTCCTCGAAGGACAACCATTATCCTGAAGCTTGGAAGAAGATGTTAGTTGATATAGGTGTTGAGATTGCTCAACTTTGGAAGGGATTCTCCGTAGGACTCTAGGTAGGATCCGTAATAAGGAAGAATCACCTTCTTGCCTGTATGTTGTTATATGTGTGTGTGTTTATATTAAATATGTATTGTGTTAGAATGGTTTTTAAAACTTCGTGGTTGTATGCATCATTAAATCAATTATAAAAGTATATTGGTTATATGAAGTTGTGATACATGTATTTGTAAGATTTCTTGAGAAAATATCTTCCTAGAAGTTTATTAGTTTTTATATGTTTTTATTTAATATGCTTATGGTCTACAAGTATCTTTTGCTAAATGAGGTATTGATTTGGTCTTGTTGATGGCAATGTGTAGTGTTTTTGAGTAGAATGTTGAATTAAATGATAGTATATCTCTTCCAAATTTCTTCCTGGGAGGGTTATGGTTATGTTATTAATTGTTTATATATATATACACACACACACACACACACACATATATATATATATATACACACACACACACACATATATATATATATATATATGTATATATATATATGTGTATATATATATGTATATATATATGTATATGTATATATATGTATATATATATATATATATGTATATATATTTGTATATATATATATCTATATATATATATATATGTATATATATATGTATATATATCTATATATATATATATGTATATATATATATATATATATATATGTATATATATATATATGTATATATATATATATATATGTATATGTATATATATATATATACATATATACATATATATATATGTGTGTGTGTGTGTGTGTGTGTGTGTGTGTGTGTGTGTGTGTGTGTATGTGTGTGTGGTTTAGGGAAGTTTAAGGAAGGATTAGGAAGATCTGGTTGAGGTTTTTTCTTCTTGTGATTTATGTGGATTGTTAGTTATGAATCCTTCATTTATTTTACTCCTATTTTATTTGGGTTGATTGGTGAGTTGGAGAGGGGTATAGATTTTTTATTAAGAGACCTTAACTAGGCACATCTCATAAAACCTTTCCCAGACACCCTCCATACTCCACTTTGGTCGTACTTTCAGTTTGAGTCCATTTTATGAACTTTTGAGATAGTTCTTGTACGAGCAAACAAGTCTAATCATGTTTACTCATACAAGCCTGTATGGAGACTTGTATGGGCCTATAAGGATAATCTTATGGACTTATTAGAATACTCATATGGGAATTTTGGGGTCCTAGGGGCCCAATCTGGTCATTTGTTTTGGGCTTGGGGTTTGGTATGTGGCTCTTATACTTGGCTCCTGACATCGGTCTACATCATTTCAACCCTAAGAATGTTAAATTAATGCATGAGGTGAGTTAATATATTTTATTTAAGGTGTCTTGTGTTTTACATCATTTCTATGATTCTTATTATGCTTATGGATAAGTTTAGGACTCATCCTATGGGTCTAAGTGTGCAAGAGAGTTTCCTAAACCTATGAATCAGATCATTTGAAGTGTATTCTTTTTCTTTTGGCTTGTGTTAGGGTTGGGGACTAGGTGTTGAACTAAAACTAATTTGGAATCTGATTGAAGAATCTGTGATTAAAGATCACTGAGGAGTTTCTTATTAGATATGTAATATGATTAAATCATTATTATGTTGTCATTGATGTCAACTAGTTTGACAACACTTATCTTGTAAGTTACTATACCGAGACATCTAAAGAAAGGTGAAAAAGATGAAGAATGGTATAATCTACATGAGGAGAGATGTACATGATAGATGAGGATAAGGAACACATTGAGTAACTTGTTGATGAGTCTATGACTTGATGATATTGACTTTATTATGTTGCATTCATCTATGATGAAGTATAGAGTTGAAAGACACAAAGCAGTGTTGTAGGTAAATGAAGCATTTCTAGTATACACTAATGGAGTATAGTGTATACCGATCGCAGTATTAACTGAGCGGTGTTCACCGATGCATTTCTTTGTTAACTGAGCAGAACAAAATGAATTAAATGATTAGTTTAGCCAATAAGATTGATGAGCTGGCAAGAGTATAACATTGAGGTAACAAATAATGTTAGTTACACAAATCAATGAATGATGAAATTTAGGAAAGATCTAAAGGATAAAAATCAAATGTATTATTGACACAAGTACTGAGAAATTTTGAAGTGGCAAAATCTATGAATGTGGTTAAGCAGCAAAATCTGATGGTGGAGAAGAAAATGATTTACTCGTCTATATAAGAGAACATAATTTCTTTACGAAAGATGCTAAAAGAAGAAGAAATTGTAGGAATATCATGTGAACAAGGTTTTCATGCATTCTGATCATACTAGTTAGTAAGAACCGAGCTGCAGAACAATTACCGAGCTATAGAGAGTAATTACCGACGGACAGTAAGTTGATATAGTATTGAATCTGAAGTGAAATATTGATCAAAAGGATTTGTATGGACTAAATATTGATCTATAATTTGCAATTGAAGTTGTATTAACATAGAACATTTACTGTTACATATTTAACCATTGTACACAGTCAAAATCTCTTAACCGAGTGGACTCTGAAAATCTTATGATGTATCATTCATAGAATGAACATTGTTATCTTGTCAACCCCATAGTGAATGCTGGTTGGATGATAAATTCTAGTCTAAAATCCTCTAACAAGGTCACACCTGATAGTGTGTTTGTAAACCTTTAACAGGGTTGGGTCTTAACCAACCTCACTTTAGAAGAGTGAACAATTTTGGGTTGCCGGTCCCAGGTGGTTTTTCCCTTTACAGGGTTTCCACGTTAAATCTCTTGTGTTATGTGTTTATTGTGATATTTTTTTGTTATCATTCTTTACAGGTTACATGTTAGATTTGATCGGTAACTATTATGATATTAGAATGGTAATTGGTAAAAGCACAGATAGTGAAAGTTTTATTGTTTACCGATGAGCATAAATTGAAGAAATAGTTTTGAATTATACATTTTGTTTTGGGACACTGGATAACTGATTCACCCCCCCTCTCAGTTATTCTAACAATTGGTATTAGATCATCAGTTGCTTGAAATAAATTTTTAAGGACTTAAACATAAAGGTCTCAAGATGTATAAGAGGGAAGTATTGAAACTAAACAAAGAGAACTTTGTAGTATGGCAAAGCAAAATGAAGCTGCACATATCTAGAATTGAGAACTCTGCACTAGATCTGATGGAGAATAGCTACATACAACCACCCACTAGTCCCTTAACTCTTGATCAACTGAAGGAAAAGCATGAACACAATGTTACTATGATGGAACTTGCTACTGCCTGTACCGACATTGAATTTGAAGATATCAAGACATGCACGACTGCCAAAAGAATGTGGGATAAATTAACACAATATACATTGGAGATCTGAATGTCAAAAGAGCCCGAGTTGAAAGTCTGAGAGGTAGATTTGATGATATGAGAATGAAAGAAGATGAGAACATTTTCCAATATTCAAATAGACTCAAAGAGGTGGTACATGCTATTAGAGCATCTGATGGAGTAATTGATGATGAAACAATGATAAGCAAGATTCTCAGAACTTTGCTACCGGTTTATGCAATCAAGATTTCTATAATTCATGAAACAAGAGCTACATCTAACCTTACTCTTGACACTCTGATTGGTAAACTTACAACCTTTGAATTAAACAACTTTGATAATAGTGTTGTTCCTTTTGTTGAATCTACTTTCATGTCTTCTTTGAAGATTGGAAAGTCTAGTAGGAATAGTAAGAATTATGATAGTGATGATAATACCGATGATGAACTTGATGAGCTTGAAGCTCTTATGGCCAGAAGACTGCCCAAAGGAAAAGGAAGGTATAGAGGTAAGCTACCTTTGGCATGCTTTAATTGTAAAGAAGTTGGTCACATCACTGCTAGATGTCCTCAGAAGAAAGATGATGATAGATCCAAAGACCGATCTGAAGGAAGCTATGGGAGAAGAGTCAACAGAGGCTATCGACACAACAACAGAGACAACCGAGATGAAAAAGGCAAAAAGGTATGTTACATAGCCGAAGATATTGAAACTAAATCTGATTCTGATGATGATATAGAAGTTCTATTTGTTGCTATGAAAGATGACTCAGAAGAGGAATATAAACATGAAGAGACAACACTAATATCTAAAGTAAGCATAAATGATACATGGATCATAGACAATGGTTGTACACATCATATGACTGGTGATGTAGAGAAGTTTGATCATCTTGTTGAATATAATGGAGGATCTGTGAGAATAGGAAATGATGCACCTTGTATGGTAAGAGGTAAAGGCTCACTGATGATCAATGATAGACTACAATGTGAAAATGCATACTGGGTAGATGGATTAAACTATAACCTGTTAAGTGTGGCTCAACTGAACAATTCTGGCCACCGACTAGCTTTTGAGAGCAAAAAGGTGAAGATCTATGATGATGGAGGAAGACTTGTTGGAACTGGTACACAATTCATAGGTAATCTATTCTATCTTGATATGGATCCGTCTTCTTGTTTGTTAATAAAGGATGAAGATGCTTGGTTGTGGCATAAAAGGTTATGCCATGTGAACTTTGACAACATGATCAAGATTAGTAGAAAGAAAAGAGTTAGAGGATTACCTTGACAAAAGCTGATCATGCCATGTGCCATGAATGTCAAAAAGGTAAGATGACTAAGTCTAGTTTTAAAAGCAAAGACTATTCAACAAAGAAGATACTTGAGTTGGTTTATACCGATCTATGTGGTCCTATGAGAACTCAAAGCTATTCTGGTGATAGATATTTTATTCTTTTTTTTTATGATTATACTAGACTGATGACTATTATGTTCCTAAAAGAGAAATCTGAAGCTTTCAAAATGTTTAAGTGGTACAAAGCTAAGGTAGAGAAAGAAACTAGAAAGGAAATAAAATGCTTAAGATCTGATAGAAGAGGTGAATTTATCTCTGATGAATTTACTAATTTTTGTAATGAGTATGGAATCAAAAGATAGGTATCTGCACCGAGGACACCTCAGCAAAATGACATTGTTGAAAGGAGGAATAGGTCTATAATTGACTGTGCTAGAACATTGATGATACAGAAGAATGTTGCTCAGACATATTGGAGGGAAGCTGTCAATACAACTGTGTATGTTCTTAACCGAGTACAACTGAAGAAGGACTCCAACCGACCACCTTATGAACTATGGTTTGGACACAAACCTACTGTAAGTTATTTCATAATTTTTGGAAGTAAATGCTTTATTTTGAAAGATGAGAGAAATGGAAAATTTGATTCTAAAGGAGATGAAGGGATATTTCTAGGATATTCCACTACAAGTAAAGCATATAAATGTTTGAATAAGGTTACAAATAAGATAGTTGAAAGTACTAATGTTTATGTTGATGAGTTTGATGACAAGTACATAGAGAAAAGTACAAAGGAACCAGAAGACTATGGTAGATTCACTTACATTGAACATCTAGAGTATCTACCAACACCGCAAACTGTGACAACCGGTCAGCAGGGAAATAATGCAGGACAATAGGCAACACAAACTGAGGAACAAGATGGAACTACCGAGCAAGAAAATGACCCTGAGCAGGATGAGCAAGAAAGGAGAAATCAAGTTTTGGCTAGTTTTGTCAGAAGGCATCATCCTGAGACACAAATCATTGGAGATAGACATGCCAGAATGCAAACCAGAAGTAAAACAAGACAAGGTACATGTTTAATTTGTGAATTTGAACCTAAAACTGTGAAATTTGCATTAGAGAATGAAGAATGGGTTAACACAATGAAGGAGGAAATAGAGAAAATAGAGAAGAACAAAACCTGGTCCTTAGTACTGTAATACCCCAAAAATGGGCTATAAGTTCATTAATCTCCTACATCTTCAATTCGAATGAAATCGACATCAAAGTCCTAATCTAAGGCACATCTAAACATCATCGAATCCTAATTGATTATCTTAAAATTTTGCATCGGGGAATATTCCTAGTAATATTCCTAATCATCATAATTATCTTTAATTTTATAATTATTTGGCAATAAATCACA
This sequence comes from Chamaecyparis obtusa, assembly GCA_027943335.1. Classification (NCBI taxonomy): domain Eukaryota; kingdom Viridiplantae; phylum Streptophyta; class Pinopsida; order Cupressales; family Cupressaceae; genus Chamaecyparis; species Chamaecyparis obtusa. The sequence continues at coordinate 42,372 of BSBK01010059.1, read as the reverse complement.
TTTATCCTAAAGCTTGATTAATTGAATATTTTTATATTTAATTAATTAGATTTAATATCTTGCCACTTAATTGTGTAATTAAATTTAATTCTATCTATTATTAATTGTATTATTTAATTTTGACAATAAATCCAAATATCCTATGAATAATTGATTAAATTTTTATTTAATTAATTAAAGCAAGTTGTCATTATTTAATAATATAGTTTTTAATAAAAATTTGATTAACCCATAAATCAATTGTTTTATTTTTAAAAGCAGTTAAGTTGGAAATAAATCACTTTATTATTAAATTAATTCATAAATAAAACATGCACAATCATAAAAGAAAACAACTATCAATTATCAATTAAAGCTAAACTCTATTTTGAGTTAAAGCTTAGCTTTTGCATGTTTTTGTGAGTTAATTATCCTTTATTTAAAAATAACTCAAAAATCAACCTGAGTTATTTGAGTGATTTATGGCTTTTTTTCATGCACCTCCAAAGCCTTGGATTTCTATAAAAACAATGCTCAACTCTTCATAATTAATCTCTCAATCATCTCGCAAATTGCAAACTTACTCTACAGGAATCATAGCATATCAGATTTGGAGAATTTGCACAATTGGAGCTTGAAAGAATCAACTTGTGAATTCAAAGCTTTGTGAGATCAATTTCAATTGCATAGTTTTTTTTATCTTAGCATAGAATTTCATAGTTTTCATATCATTGTTAGAATCTTCATTGTTAGATCATTTAGCATCCATAGCATATCAGTTTATCATTCTTATTGCATAGAAAATATCAAAAATATAGATTAATTGCATTCAATTTCATATCCATCTTTTGCATTCAAATCCTTCATTTAGGTGTCGTCTAGGTCATTGATCTCGATTACAATCTGAGAACATTAATCTCGCACCTACTAGAAGGCAGTAAATCGCTTGGTTAGATTAGATTTCAATTTTGCACGATTTTGATTATAGCTAACCTCTAATGTTTTACTAAGTGTTGTGTCTACAAATTAGGTACAATTTTCACACACACATTTCTGACGCCCACCGTGGGGCAACCCACCTTTGCATGCTGATTTTGATTCTTGGAGCTAAAACCCTAAAGTTTCAAAGATTTAATTTTATCTCCCAAAAAGATTGGAGTTTTGGTCTGAAATATTTTTTGCAAGTTGGAGACATATTAGGGAAGCTTCTAAAATTTTTTTAGAATTGTATGAATTATTTTGAATTTTTAATAATTTTTTTTCAATTTTTCTTAAAAAATTAATATCTGACGAAAATCAGCATATTTTTCTAAAATTTTTACATTTTCGAAAATCTCTTCAAATTCTAAAGGGGGTCTATTATTTGTGTTTTAAATTTGGATACAATTTAATAGCTCAAATAGTCAATTTGCAAAAAATGGTCTATTTTGATAAAACGGGTCTCTAGGGCACAAATGAAGAGATTTTTCTAAAATTTTTGCATTTTTGGAAAGCTCTTTATTTTTTAGTAGGGATCTCTATTCTGAATTTCTATTTTTGTGGCCAAAATCATATCAAAAAAATTAGATCTTGTTAACTAGGTCAAATGTAGTGCAAAAAAAACTAATTAAAATTTTATGATGGGTATGCACTTATTTTTCATATGATTCAATGCATGATATGAGTTGTCATTTGGATTAATTTATGGTTATTATTTCTCTTAAAAATTGATTTTTAGAGCTAACCCTATGGTTTTCATAAGTTGAATATAGTTTGCATATCTTGTTTGCTTGTTTGCTTGTTGGAGAGTTCGTCACTTGCTTGCATGGAAAAGCTCAACAAAAATTGCTAAAAATTAGGTAGAATCTACTAAGCGTGTTGTGAGGATCATGAGGTATTCTCTTTGTTCTGAAAACATTTCGATTTGGACTTAAAATAAATCTCTTATGTGTCAAGCTTGTGTGCATCTTTTCATGCTTTTGATCTATTTCTACACACTTGCATAATTTGATACTAGGTTGTGATCCCTTAAGGATTCATTAAGTAGTCTTAGAATACTTGTGATTGATCTTGATTACTATCTTGGGTTATTGGACTCGCTAATCTGCCAGCCCCTAATTTCCGCCCCGTGGTTACAATCTCAGCGCCATAAAGGGGAGTGGTCAATAGGACAGAAGTGTTAAGTGTTCCACTTGGCAACCCTTTTGTGCTTTTAGGAACTCACTTGTTTTCTAAGTTGGGGACTCATTTTCAGCTTGTGTGAGGTGTTAAGTGTTCCACCTTGTGGACTCATCTCATATTCGCTTTAAGCATTAAGTGTTTCTCTTTCTACTTTTTGGGTGCTTTTGGTAGATTTGCTTTCAGGAATATATCTGTGCTCACATAGTAATTAGGCCCTATGAACACTATTCATGATTCTTGAGAGATTGGATTCCTAGCGAAATCTTTCTTGATGATAGAATCCTTGTAAGTAGGGAGGATACTTAGTGCGTTTCACATTCAGCTTGATAGTGTGTCTTCTCTTATTGATCGACACATTCTCTCTCCGGAGAGGTTGATAGATCACGCGGGGTTGATATCACGAGCTTTGGTGAATCAAAATTGGTTAGTGTGTCTTCTCTTATTGATTGATACATTCTCTCCCCGGAGAGGTTGATGGATCACATGGAGTTGATATCACAGACCTTGGTGGAACAAAACTTTGTCTTAGCGTGTCGGATTAATCTGCTTGCTTTGTTTGGGTTAAAAGTGAAAAGGTGTCAAAAACCTTGGATCTGGAGCCAAGTCCCCTTGTGGTATAAATCTGTGAGTCACCTTTAGAGAGGGTTAACCGTAGCGGACAATCCCTTCATAGGGAAAACTGTGTTGACGGAGCCTCAAGCGGTAATAGCCATTTTCACCATGGTAGTGACAGCCGCTATATAAATGTCCTTGTGGAAGAAATCTCCATGGGTATGGTTCATTGTTGGGTTGTCAGATCTCCCTAGCAGCTCTTGAAGATTAAGTTCTCAGACTGTGTCAAAACCCTAGTGCGCCAGGATTGGAGTTCACCCCTTTGAATCATAAAAGTTGCAGAGTCAAACCATTACTAAAAACCCTAGAGAGGCCAATTTTTCACTTTCAGGTATATGTGTGTTATTGCAAAACTTTTCAAAACATACACAATTAGTACTCTCAGGGATTAGCACAATTTGGTCACTTGATTGTTTATGCGCAAGGTTGCTTTTGCCCTTGTTCATTATTTTCAGACGTGCTTGGAATCACTTGCTTGCTGTTCTGCGTGCTTGTTTATCTACTTGGCTATTAAAAATGATCAAATCTGGCATAACCTTCAAAATCTAGACAGTATAATTTGCAAACAATCCAAAACTGAAGACCTTAAATTTTGCAAAAATTGACGTAAAATATTTCTAGAGTCAAAAGTCATTTTAAGAAGTCAAAAGTCGTACGAGTTTTGTCAAGTGTCGTTTCAGTATTGCCCATCTGTCGTACGATTGAGAACCCAGTGTCGTATGAGTTTTCAAACCAGTAAATTCAAGAAAGTCAAAACCCTGTTAGCAACTGTCGTACGAGTTTTGTCAACTGTCATTTCATTGCTACCCAACTGTCGTACAAGTTTAGCAACTGTCGTTTCATAGACTACCTAGTGTCGTATGAGTCTGTAGAGTGTCATTTGGAAAAATTTGAGAGAGTTGTCAGAAATTGTCAAATTGCAAGATATCCAATATTTCCAGCCTAGTTCCAGAATCTGTCAAAAATATCACTGTGTCAAGAACATATCAGTAGCTATCAAGAATTAGTACACATGTCTCAAAGAATCAGTACACATGAGAAAAAAATTTTGATCGCCGCTATGATGAAGCAGCTGCAAGCTATGCAAGTCCAGCTTGACAAACTTGAGAAAGAAAAGGAACCTCTATACTCTTTTCTATTTGATAAAGACTTGTACATGTCACCATTCCTCCAAAAAAAATTTGAGCAATATGATACCTCTTCCACGGAGAGTGACACATCTAGCTTTGGAGACTATGATGACTATGACGACATACAATGTAATGATACCTATGGCACCTCTGTTCCTAAGAGTTCTCATCGTTCATTCCTGCTTACGACAAATGGGCCATCACATTGGATATATCATGATGGTGATCCATATGATTCTAATTTTGAAAGAGACTTTGATGGCTTTTGTGGACAATACCTTGATGATGATCCATCTACTACTGCTGAGGACTATAAAATACATCATGCTAGCTTGAAACGTCAATACTATAAGGATCTCTCCTCTAAGAACTCTCCAGCTGAAAATAAAGATTACACTCTCAAGAAAGATCATGTTAATGTTGGACCTTTGTCTTGTGATGGTTCCCTTCCATCCCCTACTTCCTCCAATACCCATACATTTCCTAAATCTTCTGAGTCTTTCAAATCTTTCACAGAACCTTCATTCGACACAAGCCCTGATACTTTTCATGCAGTTCCCTATAGTTATCTTCAAGGGCTACCTCTTAAAGAAACTCAAGCTAACCTTCACTTGGCTAAAAATACTTTCAATAATGCTAAACCTAAAGAGCCCATGCCTTCATATGCTACAATGCCTACTCCAGCTAGTCCTTCCCCATCTCTTCCAAAGTCATCCATACAATCCCAACATGCTTCCTTGTCCTTAGAAGTGGCTCCATGTCAAGAGGACTCTAAAAATGATGAAGAAAAGAACATAAAGAAAGATCAAGATCAAGAACCCTCCATGTCATCCACTCCTTTTCATGATGTCTCTTATCCACCTCAGGGTTCTTTTGATCTTGTACCCCCTTTTTCATGCATTCCACCATGTCTTAAGTCTTTGCCTAAGCAAGATCAAGCTACTACTTACACTGTTGAGCTTATTGACAATCAAAATAACCTTACTACGCTTGTGCTTTCCAAAGATGATACTTCCATTAAGGTTGGTAAAAATGGTGTTCCTTCCAATGTTAAGCCTATTGAAAAATAAGAGAAAAATTATGCACTTATGCTATCCGAAGATCCTTGTCAAGATCAAAGTCTTTCATCTTCTTGTTCTACCACTCCATGTTCACTTCCACTTTCTACTCTTCCTAAGTCTTTGCAAGCTTTGAACAATCCTATCAAAGAAGGTGCTCATATTCAAGATGTCCATGATTCTATTGAAAATTCTAATGCTCACTCTAAAGATGTTGATATCCTTGGTTGTCATATAGATGCTGATGAAATTATTGATTATCCTTTTGCATCTTCCACTTCCATCCTTGGACCTCTTCCACCACTACTAAGGGCTTCATGCCTTCCTTCCATCTTGGGTCCTTATGTCCCTTCACTTTCCCCTCCTAACTCTCTTGATTCGCCATCCATCTTGGGTCCTTACATACCTCCATCTCCCATCTTTTCTCAAGATCAACATAGATGCATACCCTTGAATCCTTTTCATCCACCCACCCATCTAAACCAGTCATATCCTCCTTCTTCCACAAGTCCCAAGTCTTTTGGAAGTAACTTGAATGTTCAATATAGGAAAAAGAAGCAATGCAAGAATCCATCAAAAAAAGAAGATCACCATGTCTCCTCTAATAGACATGGAGGCATAAAGTCAAAAGAGATATCTAAGAAGAAAACTACAAGACAAGTATGGGTTCCAAAATCCATCATTCAAGATATTCTCTCTAAGTCATCAAAAGAAAATAAAAAGCCTAAGGCTATATGGATTCCAAAGTCTCTCTTGAAAGAGTCCGGTGTTGAACAAAAATTTAAATTGACATTCAAGCTTCTAAAGGCTTCCACTTCATCTCCCTCCAAAAATATTCTTTCATTCCATGTGCCTAAACCTCAACCTCTGCTATCCATTTTCCATATTCCTTCACGTATTCCTTCATTCATGTTTCCTCCACCCTCTCCCCACCCTTCAAGGTGTGTGTTTACATTGAGCTTGCCTTCCTTTCCACCTACCCTTTCACAATCCTTCCATTCATTATCCTTCTACCTTCTATCATTTTTCCTCATTTTCCTATTCCTCCTATCTTCCAACCTCACTCGCTTTACATAAAATCTTATCCTCTATTTTTCTCTTTCATCTCCCTTTCCCTATCAGCATCTTTGAGCATGTCATTTTGAATCCTTGACATATCATGGTTTATCCTTTCAAGGAGCATTATCTAAAAAGCTTGCCTTCTTCCAAAAAAGAAATGAAAAATAAAATAAATTAAAAATGTGCCGTGGTGAAAACTTGGAAATAGGCGCCTTGGTAGCAAAAGTAAAGAGAAATAAATTCATTCTATGGTGAAAACCACTCCCTTGTGGTGCCTTGGATAAGTACCATGATGAAAACCTGGCAATCAAGCATTATGCATAGTTCTTCTACATATTTCATCCATTCCATCTTCTCTCTTTGATCTTGACAATGTTGATCTATACACGAACATTTGACTATTTTGTGAACTATCTTACGATGATCTTGCTTTCATTCCTTCTATGTTTAGCCTTCATATCCATCTTCCTCCATTCATTTTCACCTATCGCTAGCCTTTTCCCCTTTGTTCTTGATCTAATAAAAAAAGAAAGAAAGAGTAAAACACAGTGCTATGAAGCCTCTTGACATGTCTACTCTTTTGGACTGCATCCTTTCCTGCTCTTGCATCACGCTTTTGTGACTTATCCTACGCTAGCCTTTCATTACTTGTCTAAATGCGCTTTACATGACAATTTTTCCCTAGCTTGGGTATTCTTGAGGAGTTTTCCCTTGATAATTTTTTCCCTTCATTATCCTTTATTCTCTTGTCTTCCATCTCTTCCACTAGCTTGCCAATCCCTCTTGTTCTCCACCTTGCTAGACATTGGGACTGCACGATATGATCTTGCTTGGGAGTTTGCAATAGAAAAATATGCTATCAAGTATCAGAACCAGTATCAAAACAATTATCAGAATCAGTATTAGAACTAGTATTAGAACAATTATCATAATCAGTATCAGAATTAGTATCAGAACTAGTATCAGAACAATTATCAGAATCAGTATCAGAACCAGTATCAGCACAAGTATCAAAAAAAGCATCTCATGATTAATCCAGCTCTCTGGGCCTACAGGACTAGTATCAGAACACCTACAGGGGCTACACCTTTCGCTTTAGTTTATGGGTCTGAAACGGTACTCCTATTGAGGTTGAAATCCCATCACTCAGAATCAGAATGCATGGACTTGTCACTGATGAAGACTACAGAGTGTCTAGGTTACAAGAACTTGAATTACTAGATGAGCGCAGGCAAGCAGCGTATGATCATCTCAGAGTGTATCAGAAAAGAATATCTAGAGGCTACAACAAGAAAGTCAGACACAGAGAATTTTAGGTTGGTGATCTAGTGTTGAGAGAAAATCCTAAAAATGAATCACATCGAGAACGCAAGGGGAAGTTCGAACCCAATTGGTTGGGTCCTTTTGTTATCACTACTACTTTTGGCTCTGGTGCCTATCAACTCTTAAAGAATGAGGGAGAATAGCTCCGAGAACCAATCAACGTTCTCCATCTGAAGAAATTCTACGCCTAAGGCATTCAGTCTATTGTAAAATGTCCTAAAAAAATCTTAAAAATTGGAAAATGTCCTGAAAAAATGAACATCTTGGTGAAAACCTAGCAATAGGCGCCTTGATGATTCACAAAAAAAATAAAAAAATATCAAAAATTCAAAAAAATAAAAAAATATCAAAAATGAAAAAAAAAATTGAAAAATGAAAAATACAAAAAAAAAAAGAAAAAAAAGAAAAAGTGCCTTGGTGAAAACCTAGAAACAGGCGCCTTGGTAGCAAAAATAGAATCTCTGCCAAGATGGTGAAAACCTGGCAGATGGGCGCCACTTGTTCCAAATGCTCCATCTATCAATGCAATCTTGGTCTTTCCTAGCTTTCAGTCTTGCTTTAGTTTGTACATATCTCCCGGTTTGTTTCTGCATTTCTAGTTTTCAATAAGTCGGTATGTACACCAATCAGCTCAAGCATCTGTATCTTATCAATGTTTAACACTTGGGGGCAATCAATGTCATATCCTATGGTCTCCCATGTATCTTGGATCATATCTAGTTAGAGTACTTTGAAGCTTCATGTGAGTCAGTCAGTCAGTCTTGTCTCCAGAAAGGATTTTGCATCTACAACAACGCAATCAAACATCAAACTGAAAACAATCTATGCTTTTTACATGCTTTTATCTCCTTGTATGCTTACTGATTCACATTGAGATTTTTGCATATTGTGTCCTTTCGAGCTCTTCGATGATGTCCTTTATAGGATTTAGAGAGTGATGACTGGGGGCATAATCTTTTCTTTATTTTCTGCATGTATCTGAAAATCTAACAACTTTGGAAATTCTGGATTGAAATGGTGTCCGACTATAAGAGCCTCTATCTCGAATTGGATGGCCATGCGTACCTTGACCATTGATACCCAAAAAATTTAAGGAAGTTTGATCTAACTATTGTCTTTTTGAAGTGAATTCTTTCTCCTACTGTGAAACGCGATCTTGCCTAAGGATGTGAACGATAAAGGGTCACTACGGGTAATTCACACTAGATTTGGAAGGATCTCTTAACTATTTGATGTGTTTGTCATGCAAGGCGTACTCAGGTCATCACGACGTTTATGTTTTGATTCTTATACAAATTGCTATATCAAAATGGATATGATATTCAGGTCATTCTGGCATTTATGCCTTGGTGCTTATATCTAAGCTGACATTCCGAAAATAAAATCAATATTCATATATCCATGGTTGTATAACCAGTGGGTGTTGTATTGATTCTTGCGCATACAAATCGATATTCATATGTCTATGGTTTCATGGCTAGTGGGCATTGTGTTGATTTATCCGGTTACCTAAAAGTTCAATGATGATAACAAATCGACATATGATCAGTGACTAGGTCCTAGGTCTTAGGTTGCATTTCATTTTGCATGTCTCATTGCATTTTGCATGTTTGCATGATCTCACAATGATTAAACAAACTTCAATGCTTAAATGATTCTTCAAATCGCATCTTCAAGTCTAACAAGAACTGAATCTCACACGAAGGTTCCTCCAATGAAATAGCAAGTAGAATCCTTTTTCGAGATCAAAATTCAAATCTGAGATCATTCATATTATTAACTACTTGCATAATCAACCTTCAATCATCACAGAAATCTAGTATTCAACTTAACTAATTATCTAAACATCAAACTATCAAAATTTCAACTTGGTCAACCATGGTCAACTCATGGTCAAGCCTAGTCAAACTTAGTCTCCAAGACCTCTAAACGATGTAGAATACATTCTCGAATGTGTTTAACCACTTCTCAAATCAATTAACATGCTTCTGAGCTCTCAACGCTGACTTTTCTTGTCAGATTTCAATTTTAATCCCGAAGGGGGCATGGTATTGCACATCATTCAAAGTCTATTAATCAAATCTATCAATATCTTTCATCAGTAATCAAGACAAACAATCACGTCTAGTTACTGATTCATAAAAAAAAAAAAGACCTCATCGCTCGAGGCAAATCTATCATCACTTGGGGCATATCAGATTCATCGATCCATATCAATCTGGTATTCTCTTAATCTTGTAATCTGTATCAGTTTTTGCAACCATCGGATCATAGTGTTCTTTCCTTGGTTCTTCGGCAACTGAAGGATTCAGATGTGATACCTACTAGTTCTGCTAAGACAATCGAGTCTAGAACGGGTCACTCACTTCTTATCAATCCTAAGGTTTGGAATCAGGTGTTTTGACACTTTTTCACAATCATAGGTTCATTTGCTGTTATAGTGAACATTATCTTTGGTCATTCAGGACCTATTATCTCCATATCAAATTAATATCAATCAGCTTCTGTCTCATATCAATTATCAATTTCAAACATCAGTTTCATATCTTTATCAAACACAGACTATCTTTGAACCACTGCGCTTCGCACAATAATTCAAAGAGGGGCAAAATGTAATACCCAAAAAATGGGCTATAAGTTCATTAATCTCCTACATCTTCAATTCAAATGAAATCGACATCAAAGTCCTAATCTAAGGCACATCTAAACATCATCGAATCCTAATTGATTATCTTAAAATTTTGCATCGGGGACTATTCCTAGTAATATTCCTAATCATCATAATTATCTTTAATTTTATAATTATTTGGCAATAAATCACATTTATCCTAAAGCTTGATTAATTGAATATTTTTATATTTAATTAATTAGATTTAATATCTTGCCACTTAATTGTGTAATTAAATTTAATTCTATCTATTATTAATTGTATTATTTAATTTTGACAATAAATCCAAATATCCTATGAATAATTGATTAAATTTTTATTTAATTAATTAAAGCAAGTTGTCATTATTTAATAATATAGTTTTTAATAAAAATTTGATTAACCCATAAATCAATTGTTTTATTTTTAAAAGCAGTTAAGTTGGAAATAAATCACTTTATTATTAAATTAATTCATAAATAAAACATGCACAATCATAAAAGCAAACAACTATCAATTATCAATTAAAGCTAAATTCTATTTTGAGTTAAAGCTTAGCTTTTGCATGTTTTTGTGAGTTAATTATCCTTTATTTAAAAATAACTCAAAAATCAACCTGAGTTATTTGAGTGATTTATGGCTTTTTTTCATGCACCTCCAAAGCCTTGGATTTCTATAAAAACAATGCTCAGCTCTTCATAATTAATCTCTCAATCATCTCACAAATTGCAAACTTACTCTACAGGAATCATAGCATATCAGATTTGGAGAATTTGCACAATTGGAGCTTGAAAGAATCAACTTGCGAATTCAAAGCTTTGTGAGATCAATTTCAATTGCATAGTTTTTTTTATCTTAGCATAGAATTTCATAGTTTTCATATCATTGTTAGAATCTTCATTGTTAGATCATTTAGCATCCATAGCATATTAGTTTATCATTCTTATTGCATAGAAAATATAAAAAATATAGATTAATTGCATTCAATTTCATATCCATCTTTTGCATTCAAATCCTTCATTTAGGTGTCGTCTAGGTCACTGATCTCGATTACAATCTGAGAACATTAATCTCGCACCTACTAGAAGGCAGTAAATCGCTTGGTTAGATTAGATTTCAATTTTGCACAATTTTGATTATAGCTAACCTCTAATGTTTTACTGAGTGTTGTGTCTACAGATCAGGTATAATTTTCACACACACAAGTACCTCGACCAAAAGATAAGAATGTTATCGGTACTAAGTGGATATACAGGAATAAATTGAATGAAAATGGTGAAGTCACAAGAAATAAAGCTAGATTGGTATGCAAGGGATATGCACAGGAAGAAGGCATTGACTATGGTGAAACATTTGCACTTGTTGCTAGATTAGAAGGAGTTAGAATGCTACTTGCATATGCTGCACACAATAAATTCAAAGTCTATCAAATGGATGTGAAGTCAACATTTTTGAATGGTATACTTGAAGAAGAGGTCTACATTGAACAACCTGAAGGATTTGTTGATCCTAACAATAAAGACATGGTATGTAGATTACATAAAGCTTTATATGAATTGCAGCAAGCACCGAGAGCATGGTATGAAAGACTGCATACTTACTTGTTAAGTATTGGATTTGTTAGAACAAGTGAAAACAACAATCTGTATGTGAAAGGTGATACTAATGATACTATTATCATTGCTGAAATATTTGATGATGATATTATCTTTGGAGGCTTAGATCTTGTCTACAAGGCATTTGCTGATGAAATGCAAAAGGAATTTGAAATGTCTATGTTTGGAGAGATTAAGTTCTTTCTTGGACTACAAGTGATTCAACAGATTGATGGAATATTCATCGCACAATCTAAATACATAAAGGAAGTACTGCAGACATTTGGCATGGAAGATGCTAAACCTGTGGGAACACCGATGGCTACTGGATGCAAATTGACAAAGGAGGATGAAACTATAGAGGTAAACTAGACACTTTACCAATCCATGATTGGTAAATTAATGTACGTAGTTCACAGTAGACCAGATATAGCACATGTTGTGGGAATTGTTGCAAGATTTTCTACTAATCCTAAAGAATCACACATGATAGCTACAAAAAGGATCTTAAGATACTTGAAGAAAATAGAGAATTATAGATTATGGTATCCTAAGGAAGGGAATTTTGAACTAAAAGTTTACACTGATGCTGATTGGGCTGAAAATGTGGATGATAGAAAAAGCACCACCGGAGGAGCATTTTTCTTTGGTGAAAGACTTGTAACCTGGACAAGTAAAAAACATGCTTGTATTTCTTAGTCTATAGCTGAAGCAGAGTATGTTATTGCTACTACTAACTATTCAAACATTGCATATATCAAACAAGTGTTGGAAGGAATGAATGAGGTAATCATTGACCCGGTGATTATATATTGTGACAACACTAGTGCTATTAATATTTCAAAGAATCCTGTGATGCACACTCTAAAACAAAATATATATCTATTAAGTATCATTACTTAAGAGAACAAGTGCAAGAGAAGCAAGTAAAGTTAGAATTTGTCACATCTAAAGAACAACTTGCAGATATTTTTACAAAACCTCTACCGAAGGACACATTTGAATACTTGAGGACTAGACTTGGGGTCTGTCCACTATCTATCGGTCACTAATGTGATCTGGTTATTGCATCAACCTACTTATATCAAAAGATCATTCATGTTGATGCAACATAGTTCACACTTCGAATCATGTTCAAGGTTGTGATTAAGTTTGAGAACTTGAACCGATTGGAATATCAGTATTCAAAGATATAGAGGAAGAGAGAATTGTTTGTTTATTTATTTCTTTGGCATTGCTGTCAAAGGGAGAGATAAAAAATATGAAAAGGAACAAGCTATGAAAAGGATCAAGCACCAATGACAATTACCTAAGGGAGAGACAATCTGAATGAGACAGAGTATTGAAGATCAGTTATAGAGAGCAGAAGCAGGAACAGGAGAATAGGAGATCACAACTACAGAATGGTAAAGCTGTATTAATTAATGCTGGTTTAGTAACATAGTGATTAAACATATTAAGTCTATTTGACTTACAACATTTTGTTCACAAGTTGTAGAATATATGTTTGGTATGTGTATGGTACATTTCATATTACTTGAGTTGCCATCAATGTCAAAGGGAGAGATTGTTGAACTACAATTGATTTGGAATCTGATTGAAGAATCTATGATTAAAGATCACTGAGGAGTTGCTGATTAGATATGTAATATGATTAAATTAGTATTATGTTGTCATTGATGTCAACTATTTTGACAACACTTATCTTGTAAGTTACTATATCAAGACATTTGAATAAAGGTGAAAAAGATGAAGAACAGAGAAATCTACATGAGGAGAGATGTACATGATAGATGAGGATAAAGAACACATTGAGTAACTTGTTGATGAGTCTATGACTTGATGATATTGACTTTATTATGTTGCATTCATCTATGATGAAGTATAGAGCTGAAAGACACAAAGCAGTATTGTCGGTAAATGAAGCATTTCTAGTATACACCGACAAAGTATAGTGTATACCGATCATAGTATTAACTGAGCAGTGTTCACCGACGCATTTCTTTGTTAACCGAGCAGAACAGAACAAATTTAATGATTAGTTTAGCCGATAAGATTGATGAGCTGGCAAGAGTATAACATCGAGGTAACAGATAATGTTTGTTACATAGATTGACGGATGACGAAATTTAGGAAAGATCTAAGGGATGAAAATCAAACGTATTATTGACACAAGTACTGAGAAAGTTTGAAGCAACAAAATCTATGAATGTGGTTAAGCGAAAAAATCTGATGGTGGAGAAGAAAATGATTTACTCGTCTATATAAGAGAACATAATTTCTTTATGAAAGATGTTGGAAGAAGAAGAAACTGCAGGAATATCACGTGAGCAAGGTTTTCATGCATTCTGATCATATTGGTTAGTAAGAACCGAGCTGCAGAACAATTACCGAGCTATAGAGAGCAATTACTGACGGACAGTAAGTTGATACAGGATTGAATCTGAAGTGAAATATTGATCAGAAGGATTTGTATGGACTAAATATTGATCTGTAATCTGCAATTGAAGTTGTATTAATGCAAATCATTTATTGTTACATATTTAACCATTGTACACAGTCAAAATCTCTCAACTGAGTGGACTCTGAAAGTCTTATGATGTATCATTCATAGAATGAACATTGTTATCATGTCAACCCCATAGTGAATGCTAGTTGGACAATAAATTCTAGTCTAAAATCCTCTAACAAGGTCACACCTAACAGTGTGTTTGTAAACCTTTAACAGGGTTGGGTCTTAACCGACCTCACTTTAGAAGAGTGAACAATTTTGGGTTGCCGGTCCCAGGTGGTTTTTCCCTTTACAAGGTTTCCACGTTAAATCTCTTGTGTTATTTGTTTATTGTTTTATTTGTTTTTTATCATTCTTTACATGTTACATGTTAGATTTGATCGGTAACTATTATGATATTAGATTGGTAATCAGTAAAAACGCAGACAATGAAAGTTTTATTGTTTACTGATGAGCAGAAATTGAAGAAATAGTTTGGAATTATACATTTTGTTTTGGGACACTAGATAACTGATTCACCCCCCCCCCCTCAGTTATTCTAACACTAGGTACCCTAGGTGGGTGGCTCACCATAGGTGTTGGAACCCAAAGTAGTTTCCAGATGATCCTATGGGTGAGTTTTTAATCAAGTGATAAGCTTAAAATTAACTTGGGAGGGGGGATTCAAAAGATAATTAAAGAAAATATAATAATTCCACACAAACTTGTTGGAGTACCGAGACCATGGGTAACTGCCAGGGTGAATCCTTATTCATAAAGAGGGGACCAGGGTTACATGGTTTCCAAGGAGGAGCCCAATACATAGGTTGTGTGATGACACTCACTTAGGTGGTATCCTAGAACCTTGACCTTGGTGTTGTAGCATGGTGATTTTTCGTATGCTTTACTCTTGGTCCTTTGAGTTTTATTTTCTTGATATCTGAGGCCTTAGATTTCCGTAAGTCTTGACAGTACCTTGGTTCTATCTCCTAGCACGGTGGGTGGAACTTCACTATTTTAACATAGTTGGGTGACAAATCTCTTTCAAGGTATTGTTCGTGGTTCGTGTCTTGGATTGGATTCAGATTTATTCCTTGGTGAAGATATCCTTTATTGTATCATGTATCTCTATCTTTTGTAATCAAGATGTAAATATGTATTGTAAGCCCTTGGAAAACTTGATGTAATTATCTTTCTGTATGCCTTCAGGCCATGTGAAGTAATTGTAATTGTAATTGAAATTGAAATTATAAGAAAGAAACAATGTAATATGGGAGGGGTAGGCTTATGAATGTCGGGAGGGAATGATTATTGAAATCAGGAAATTGTAGTGAATGTATGTAGTTATGTACCTTCTATCCTATCTCTATTTGAATCTTTGAAATGAAAATGGAAAGCGAGGGTTTGTAAATTGAAAGCTTGTCTATGTTTTGGAATTAAAAATAAATTATGTGTAGATAAGGTTAATGGGAAATAAATGAAAGAGGAAAGGTTAGCTATATGTTATAAGTAATGTGTTATTTATTTCTATCTCATTTCTAAAAGTTGTATGATATGAAAAGTAGGTAAGGAAATGAATTCATTAAGTTAGTAAATTGTATCAATGATTTTGATGTTGGTAAAAATCATTAAGGGAACCTTTAAGGACATGCTCACATGTAGGATTATCAAATAAGTTCTTAGCAATGCTTAAAGAAAAAATATTTAGTTTCTTTTCTTGTTCTTTGGACCTATTCCTTATGGGTTCCCTGCTAGGGACATTACATTTGTGGTTTCAAAGAAATCTTAGGGGTTTCCATTCACTAAAACTAAAACTCTAGGGGTGTTTATGCAACTATGAATTTATTTCACCTATCCAACTGAGAAACCAAATCTCTCCAAAACATTAATCAAGAAGTTCCTATTCACATCGTCATAAGATTTTTTAACATCCAATTTAATCATCATTTTATTAGTTATAGCTATTTTTACTGAATGAATAGCTTCATGGGCTATAATAACCCCTTCAAATATAGATCTATTTGGGGAAAAACCACTCTTTTATGGGGAGATTACTGAATGGAGGACCTTCTTGACTCTATTTGCTATCACTTTTTTTATATAACCTTGTAAATACTAGTACATAAAGCTACTGGTCTATAATCATCAAAGGAGAGACATTCAATTTTTTTTTTTGGGATTAAGACTATAAAGATATTATTTAGATCTTTTAAAATAAAACCCCCTACCCTAGAATCTTCTACCACTTCCCAGAGTTCCTTTCCCACAATATCCTAGGCTTTTTGAAAGAAATGGACACCATCTGGTCCCAGAGCTTTATCACTCCCTAAGATGAAAAGTTCATTCATTATCTCCTCTAATGAAACTTCCTTCATTAGACTCTCATTTTGTGCATTAGAGATACAATTTGGAATGACATCTAAAATATTGTAATCAGTCACCAAAGTAGCAGGATCAGTAGCAAAAATATTAGAAAAGAAATTGACAGCCTCCCTATTTATTGCCTCCTCATCCTGGAGGATATTATCATCAACATCCTTAATTGAAAAAAATATATTCTTAGATCTCTTAATCTTAACAAATTTATGGAAGAATTTGGTGTTACGATCCCCTTCCTTTAGCCAAGTCTCTCTAGATTTCTACCTCCAAAAAATTTCTTCTCTTGCCAACACCTCTGAATATCATTTGGATAACTCTTTCTCTCTATGATATTCCTCCTCTCATACCCTCAACAATAATCTTCAAGTTTAATTCCTCTAATTCCTAATCCAAATTAAACTTCTCTACAAATATATTTCTAAAAACTTCTTCGTTCCAAACTTTCAGCCAATCCCTAAGAAATTGGAGTTTTTTAAAGAAAAAAAAGCTTTTTACTTGATCTTGGAGGAGCCTGAGACCACCATTTAGCAATTAGGTCTATAAATTTTTTCACTCGTAGCCACATGGATTCAAATCAAAAGGGAGAACCTTCCAAAGATCCATACTCTTGAATACAAAAACATATTGGAAAATGGTCCAAGCCTCCTAAAAGAAGAATTTCAGCATGATATAACCAATTTCTACTTTCCCAATCTCATGCAAGAAGAAACCTATCAATACTTTCCACAATATTTAAGAAGCCACTATGATGATTGGTCTAGGTGAAGTCCCAATTTCTCAAAAAAACATCCACCATACCATTTTCAACAATGAAATTTGTACAATCCCTCTGAATGTGTCTTGGCATCCATACTTTACCACCCTTTTTCTTGGCTAGGTTCAATATAGCATTGAAATATCCTCCCAAAAAAACAAAGCCATTATCATAACATGCCAAGAAAGAGGATAATTTTGACCAGACCTATTTTTTTAATTATGGATTATTTGGACCATAAACATTTACAACAAAACAAATTGAAAATAGTTGCTCCGATCTGACTTCTACCAACTACCAATTACCACCACTTTCTAAAATTTGAACATTTACAGTATCTTGTTTCCAGAGAATCCCAAGACCCCCTGAATCCCCTTTAGCTCCCACAAAGGTCCCTTTCTACTTAGAAATTATCCTAACAAAAGAATCTACATCATCCTTTTTAATTTTAGTTTCTTGTAAAAATACTAAATCCGGTCTCACCTGATCAAGACCTCTCTTGATTAGGTGAATTTTTTTAGGGGTATTGTAGCCCTTGAAATTCCATGAAAGGACCCTCATTTCTACTAGGAAAATGCATAGCCTTTTCCTGATCTCAAAAGTTTGGTTTGATTAGAAGCATTACCTACAATCTCCAACTTCATACATGTGGACTTCACTCCCCTTCTCTTTTTCTTCCCTATCTTCGAATGGGTAACAACAGAAGGAGTTTGTTCCATATTCCATGGATTCTCAAAGATACCAAGATCATCTTCCTCTCCATCATCCTCCTAAGAGTCATAATCAGTTTCACTCCCAAACTTACTACCACCACTATCTCGAGCTTCATCAAAAGAGCTATCTAAGTTCCTGATTGGGGAGATTTTAATGTCCTTGAAACTAGGATCCACTACTAAGACAATAGAGGCCTTAAGAGGCCCTTGGGTTAGGACCTCCCCTTTCTAAAGAAAACCATCTTCATCCACTGTTTTACAACTCCTATCATCCCATAGTCCATTTCATTCCTTCCTGGCCAAAGAGTTATCTAACACAAATATATTTGACCATAGTCTACAAGAGCAGGTGCACCTTGACCAATCTCATTTCGAGGGTGAAAGAATTATCCACCATAGGTTACCAGATCATCCTATTTATCAGAGACCTTCCCATTAGGGCTAGCCTCTAAAAATTTACTACCCCTACCATCATCATCAAAAAAACAATAGTGCGCTCCTAGCATATGTGAGAATAGAGTCTCCTTGACCATTTGAGTAGAGCAACTCACCTCAACATCTCCAAACCCAAAAAAACTTCATTTGCTAAAATCTGATTTAGTTCATTCCTCCCATCCTCATTCCACACTATGAAATTACTGAGTTGTCTTTTGACTTGTTGATGAACACCATTTCTTCCCAGTCTACCGAATTTGCAACTACACCATTATTAAGAATATCCACATTTTCCTTGATTACATCGAGATTTTTATTATCCTTTAATCCCCCATCCTATCACTACATTTAATCACTCCAAAAGCATCATTGCCACCTTTTTCCACAACCAAAGGTTGTCGTAATTCCCCTTTTGAGGACCCTAGCATAATAAAATCTAGCAATTGAGAGAATTCTTGCACCCAAACCAAATTTTTAGGATAAATCGAATAGTCATGTGGAAGTCCATTGCCTTCTCTACACTAATAAAAGAAACCAAATTATCCCCATTCAAATTCATAGTTTCATCATCCCAATACTCATGTGGGAGGTTATGGAGCTTAATGCACACTGGGATCTCCTTCACTTTCTTGTTGATAGGGTTAAATTTTGGAGACCAGTCCCTCTAGTAAATCCCTTTGCCATCCAGTAAATAGGGGCCTACAATAAGGATTAACTTCTCCTATCTTGAGGAGTGGGTGAGTAGATAAAAACCATTTGGAAAACTTTTCATTACCCAATCATGTCCCCATTGGTCTTCACACCATTTCCTAACCTTGTCCATAGAAGGCCATGGGCCTACCCATTTCATTAAGAAATCTCTATCTTCTACGAAAGGAAATAGACTCCAGCCAATGTTTGCTATATAATAGCAGAGAGGATCCCTTTCCATAAAAAATATTATCACTTACCGACTGTGCGCCATCTACTCTTGTTTGAGGAATTTTTGGCCTCCAAAATTTATGCACTATTGTCTGGAAATTGAAACCCGATTTAGTCTTCAAAAATCCATCATTATTGAAGGTATTTTTTCTTCTATTCTCCCAACCCCTACCATTCCTTGCAAAGTTTCCCAATCTATTGAGAGTAGCACCAGAAGAAAGCCTCATCTTCCATTGAAGCCCTCAAAGCTATGATTAAAATGACATATGAGACTGTCAATTAAACGACCATCACCCATTTGGTCAACTAAAACTGGTGTGCCATCCACTCTTGTTTGAGGAATTTTCGGCCTCCAAAATTTATGCACTATTGTCTGAAAATTGAAACCCGACTTAGTCTTAAAAAAACCATCATTATTGAAGGCATTTTGTCTTCTATTCTCCCAACCCCTACCATTCCTTGCAAAGTTTCCCAATCTATTAAGAGTAGCACCAGAAGCAAGCCTCATCTTCCATTGAAGCCCTCAAAGCTGTGATTGAAATGACATATGAGATTGTTGATTAAACAACCATCGCCCATTTGGTCGACTAAAAATAGTTCTCTGCAGTCAATATTTCTACCCTACTACACTCGTATTCTGAAACCCCTACCCAGACGACCTCTGATAACCCAAAGTGTTAGGATTAATGAGATAGAAATAACAATTACATGCAAATATAACCAATATCATAAAACAATAAACCACATAGAATAGAACACAAGACATAAAGATTTAACATGGTTCACCCAATCCATGGGCTACGTCCACCAACAACAAGTCCAATATTATTATTATCCAGTGATTACAACCTGATTACTATTTGTAATCCCCTTATAGCTCAATTCCATCACAAGTACAAAAAAAACCATACTTAATGAAATTCCTAACCCTAAGCCATATTATACAATATTTTGCTGCTTTAGGGTTAGAATGAGTTACAACATGTCGGCCCAAAAATAGCCAAAAATATGTCACCCCAAAAAAATTTGCCAGCGAGGGCGGGAGGAAAAGTGCACAATACTTTCCTGATCAATCACCACAAGCCAACACAAAGCCCTCACTCCAGGGCCCCTCAACCGTTGCTCCATTTTTCTAGTGTACTTCTAAAAATGGTTGAACCTTGGTTGTAAGCCCTACATGAAAGAAGCCCTACTATTTCACCAAGGGTCAAGGTAACAAATCTCCATTGAGAATGATGATAGAGAGTGATCCCGTGGGGACTCAAACCTTGGTTGTAGGCACTACAAACAAGAAGCCCCACCATTTCACCAAAGGGCCAAGCCTTCTCTAATTGACATTTGGATGGACGTATTTTTCTTCTTTGTGCTATATCTATGAGTCATAAAAACCCACTGTGAATTCATATTTATAGTTGTGAAATAAAAGCCTAGGCTGAAAGGATCTACACTTCTTCAAATTGTTCAAATAGAGAAACACACAACTGTTAGTAGAATTACAAAAAATGATAGAGAGGAGACTTGCATGATCTGAATGTATTAGCTATGTATTTATGCACTTCCTTTGGTAATTTATAATTAGGAACGTCCAAGACTTTTTCTATCAGATTCAAAGTATCTTGGCATCTCAATTCTTGAGCCTTGCATGTCTAAAAAAACTTGGCAATATGTCCATTGTTAAGCTGCTCTGAAAGATGAATGTTACTGAATGGATTCTTAACTACTTAGCTGCATGTTTGAATTATTTGTCATCTATATGTAGCATTGTTTAGGGCTGACGTGCACAAAAATATATGTTTTATTTTGATTTTTTGACCGAAGCTCAAAAACTCCCTAATGCAAAAAACAATCCTTCATCTAAGTTTAAAATATTTGTTATTAAAAATAAAAGAGTATAAAATATCCATGACTCGTTTCAATGGCTTATCTGTGTTTGAATGTTTGAATAAAGATTTGAATTGAGTTTTATATGCTTTCATTTGAGTAAGCAAACCCCACTTCCAACTCACACCTATATGTGAGATCCTTACACTTTTGTACTGGCCTTTGGTGTGAACGATGATCTATTGGTTTTGTACCTTTGTTATGTTTATTTCTTAGACCAATGGTGAACTCGTGAAACCTCCCATACATTCCACAATGCATGAATAACATGTCTAAGCTAGATCATTTGATGTTGTGGGAAGGTTTTTTTAGAGCTTTTGTTTTACAATTGAATAATATTTTATAATTTTATAGTATTCAAAAGACAAAATTGTGTTAATGGTTCTTTGATCTATTGGTGAGGTCGAGTGGTTTCAAATAAGTCTATCAGAAATCAAGTCTTGTTAAGTGCAAAGGCTTCAACATAATAAGAAATCAGGTAAGGAATGAAGTCTTGTTAAGTGCAATTTTAGTTGATCTATTAAAATCAAATCTTAGTGACTATATAATTAAAAGATTGAGAAGCATAGGCACTAAAATTGTTAAAACATACATGAACTATTAGTTAAATTTTAAAGAAAAATCACTTCCTCAATTTTAGGAAGGGAATTTTAAAATTTGATGAAATAAAAAACCACCCACTTGATTGAGAGTTTCTTTTGAATTCCTTTTCTTTTAAATTCAAAATTTGTCTTTAATTCTTTTGCTTTTCTTTCCTCACTTTTTCCTTGTAGGTATGAATGATTCATTATGCGAAAGAAATTCACCAAGAATTTCCAGCGGGCGTATTTGAGAAAAATGTATTAAGAAATAAGTAATTGATGGATTCGGCCAACATCTACTGTCAAGAAAATTAATGCCAAAAAGGCCAGGTAAGAATGGCTCAACAGGAAACACTGATTGCAGATTTTAAACATAAAACAAAGCCAATAAAGGTTACCAAAAACACTTCTCAGGCACCTCTAAGACAATGATATTCATCCCAAAAATTGGAAAAAAACGCTGGCGACTCAAAAACAGAAGAAACAACTCACATCATCCAGATTCCATGCATTTCAGTACAAAAATCAAATAACCAACATCAAGAAGTTGTGATCATACAGGCTCTAGTCGGATTACGAATACCCCTTAAAACTAATAGTGCAACGCATCCTGACAGAACTGATCACCACGTAGGGAAAAATATCCCATTAATTTTATAGAGTGGACAAGGTATATTCATCCCAAATATTGTTTCTACCAAAGTAGCAAGGGCTACCACAAAGCTAGCTATATTCATTACGTTGGTTATCAAGCTGAATATTCAGCTTGATGTGTCATCGATGACATAATTACAAGAAAACAAATGTTGGGGGTTTTGCTGTATGCTTTGAAAAAATTACAGCAATAAAACCCTTGAAAACTTCACATGTTTTTTTTGGGATTTGATGTTCATACTATAAATAATTTTTTTGGACCAATAAATCCAATGTTAATACCTATCCACAGATCGCATCAAAATTGTCCCAGCCAAATGGGCTCATCTCTTTCCCAATCAAAATCTTGATTCGGGAAATCAAGTCCGCTTGTATTAGCCAGACACTGCAATGCTGAGCCTAATTCTCCTGCATCGTAGCAATCCATGAATTCAGACGTGGGTTGTGCTTCAAGTTCAGCATCCTCTCTTTCACTTTTCTTCTCCACTTCATAAGACATTGAGTTGTTATTTTCCAGTTTACTGCCTTCTTGCAGATTGGCTAGCATATCATTCCAATCCATCTCTAGAAAACTCTCAATGGGTGGCATTGCTGAAATATCGAGGTTGTGATTGGAAGGTGGAGCTCCAGCTCCACCTCCAGGCATGATAAATTCATCAACCCTTAAACCATCAATGGGTGGCATTGCTGAAATATTGAGGTTGTTATTGGAAGGTAGACCTCCATCTCCAGCACATGCTCCACCTCCAAGCATCATAGATTCATCAACCCTAAAACCATCAATATCAATCTGACCATTCACACACAAATCTTGGCTGCTGCAAATGTACTGTCCATTAAACTCAGAAGGGGAGATTATTCGTTGATCGCTGGAAGGTGGAGCTCCAGCACATGCTCCAGGCATGATAAATTCATCAACCCTAAAACCATCAATATTAATCTGACCATTCACACACAAATCTTGGCTCCTGGACATACACTCTGCATTAAACTCATAAGGGGAGATACTAACTTGATTGCTGCATGCTGAGACCGAGTTTTTCTCAACACAACTCACCATTTGTGGCATTTGCATTTGATAGAATGCACTTTTCTTCCTTCTGGTATATCTGCGGGCGCCTGCTGTGAATTCTTTTCCGCAGGTGCGACATACGAACCGAGGCTGGAAGGATCTGCAGGTGTTCAAATTGTTCAAATATCGAAATGCGCAACTGTAATCAGAATTGCAAAGAGGGCAGGGCGGAGGCCTGCATGATCTCAATGTATCAGCTATGCATCTCTGCAATTCCTTTGGCAATTTGCAAGGAGGAACCTCCAAGCATTTTTCTATGAGCTTCAAACTATCTTGCCAGCTCAATTCGTGGGCTCTGCACGCCCGAAGCAAACCTGACAATCTCTCCATCATTAATGGCTTTCAATGTTACTGAGATTCTTCTTGAAAACTTTGCTGGGTGTCTGAATTATTTAACTAGGGCTGATCTATATAAGCATTTTTTGGGGGCTGACGTGAGCATAAAGAAATGTTTTATTTTGCTTTTTCTGTTTTTTCGGTGAAGCTCAGAAATTCCCTAACGGGAAAAGCAAGCCTTCATCAAAGTTTAAAATATCTGCTATTCAGACAGAAACAGAGTTTAAAATATCTGCGACTCGCGGATTATCTGCGTTTGGACGGTTGAAATTGAGTGTTTTTTAATCCTTGCTTTAATTTGAGTAAGTGGACCCCACTGCCAACTCACAGCTAGCTTGTTTTATTTACAGGTCAGAGCGAAGGCAATTATGTGAGATCCTTAAACCCAACTCAGACAGCCCCCAAAATCAAAATGTCTCGCTGCATGAATGCCATTTCAAGCAGAGGCCCCTCGGCCTCTTTCATGGCGGAGTCTCACCGCCAGGCCGGGAGGCAGAATATTTCTGCTTTCAGCAGATGCAACCTTAACCAGCACAATTTTCATGGCGGCTCGAACTCGATCTCAGTTCTTGAGGTTCAATTATCACCCTGCAAAAGTGAAGCGCGTGACCGCGCCGCTTAACGAAGGCAATGCTTTGCGGAGGTGATTCACAGGCAATGGCGGCCGCAGAACCGCCAGTTACGGAACCAGCAGGAGTGACGACGGCGTCGAATCCGATTCCGCCACTCTGAGTGAGCTGAGCTTTCTTGAGGAGGAGGAAAATGGTGGAGATTGTGCGCTTCTGGGCTGTGAAAGCCACGCTGAGAGCTCCGCTTCTCAGGACGCAGACCTTTCTGCTTCGGAATTAAGGGCGGCTCCACCAGATACTTGAGCTACTTACCTCATCCGCTGTACATTACTGAAAGGTAGCGTGGATATTTTCAGGGCATTTTTTAAGATGATTCCTCTGTTTTTGTTTTCGCCCTTTCCTGATCCGCTGTTATATATTCACAGGGCATCTTATTATCCAGTACCAAATTGGAGGACTCCGTTCTTCGAAATGTCACCAAAGCTTTAGGAATGGCTGGCCAGAAGGAAAAGAATCGTCTGCGAAGCGCAGGATTCAACGCCGTCGTCTGCACCCTCCAGGTATGCCTCTCGCTCACAAAATCCCCAAATTTTATTCGAATATTCTCCGTGTGCTCATTTTTTATGCTTTTTGGTGGTTCAGGCGACTACGAGCTCGGCCGACGGCTCCATTTCTCATACACTTTACTTCTCAATTTCTTTAGCTCTGTAGGCAGCTTCTTCTCTATTACACTCCATTTTGCCTAACAGTTATCGGTAGCCAAAGCGAAGATGGCCGCATTTTTATCTAAAATGAAAAAGTTGATATACTGTGCAGGTAAATATTCTTTTTCCGGAAATACTAATGCATCTGTATCTCAAAGAGAGTAGTAATCCATATGCTGTCTAAGGGAAAAAAAAAAACAGGTTTGCCGATCTCTCTTGGAAATTTGTCACTAAGTTAAAAAATATTTGCCGATCTCTCTTGGAAATTTGTCTGCCTTGACTAATCTTCAAATCGATGGATGGCAGAAGCTGAAAGGTTTGCCCACTTCTTTTGGAAATGTTTACCAACTTCTCTTAAAATATTTGCTGACCAATCTTCAAATCTTAAAATATTTGGAGATAACACTGCCACCGACAGTCCAGAGAATATTTTTGACAAAGTGTGAAATGCTGAAGAACATAATCATCTGGTTGATAACATAGTTTCGTGTCCAGAGTTGGAAGAACTTCCCGACTTTGCACTTCAATTTCTCTCAGATATTTTAAGCTAAGAGACTGCCATCCAGTCCAGAAAATCGAGGGTCTATATTATTGCAGAACGCTGGAAAGCTTGAGCATATGAGAATCTGAGAAGTAAAGTATATCATTTTTATTTTATATATCACATTCACAAAAGATATACTTTTAATTTATATCATATTTATAAATGTTTATATTTTACAAGCAATTATATTTATATTATATTGTAAACAAAATTTGATGTTTTTAATTTTGTTTCATATATCATATTTATAAACAATAACATTTTTATTTTGTATGATATGTATAAATAATTATACTTTGTAAATGATAGTATTTATATTTTATAAATGTACGTATATATGTATGGTATATATAATTATGAAAAAGATACTGTAGAAAATAGAGAATCTATTGAATTATAATACATTATATTATTTATTTATATTAATTATATATTATAATATATAAAAAAATATTAATATTTATATATTATATTATTTTTTATATATTTGATGATAATATGTCAACATATATTATAAGAGACAAGGACAAAATATGGTTGTTATTTTAAAGAACTAAATGATTTAATTGAGAATGAAAGAAAGCAAATCAAATTTATACAATAAAACTATATTAAGATGCAAGTTGATTATGGAACCAAAGATACATGGACACCTTAATTTTTAAGGATTTGTATTTTATATCAAACAAATATAAATTACTTGGGTGTAATAGTAGAAATTACATCTATGGTTCGTCTCACTCAACCACCATGCTCTTGAGTGGCTCTACTGAGTATCTCATCGATATATCTACACCTTTGACATGAAAACATCTTTCATCAATTATTCCAAATATGAATATCAAGTGAATTTCACTAACCCTATGCAATACAATAAAGGAAAACAAGATGTTTGTGACTTTTTGTTACACTTGCAATATATATATTAGATAAGATGTACTACCATCTGCCTAGACATGCATAGAGATTAAAAGAGTATTTATGTATAGGCATGCATAGAGCCAATCCCTTCCTCCCTTCACTTTCTAAAATGTCATTAACTCTATTATTAGCTCTACTCCATCACATTTGAACACCTCATCCACTAATATTGAAGCAAGCTTGCAAAAATAAATTATAAGACATGGAAAAATATCATATTGGAAAACCCAAAGTATTTTTTAGTATGCTCTAAATTTATAATTTGACTCAAGATAGATGATATATAGTAAGTCTATCTCACCATTGCAAATAATTTTTCTTTCAAAGGAAGATGAAATAAATCACAAACTACAGTATGTAAAGATAAATGATAAAAGATGGACTTAGCTTGAAAAAACCATATTGCGTAAGAAAACTCAATGTGTCTTTAATGTGCACTAAACTTACATTTTAAGTAAACATAGAGGACATCCAATACGAGTATATGTCACCATTGTTAAGAAACATAAGGGTGGCTAATATTTGAACATGATGCAAATTCACATCAATCATTAAAATAAATAAAAATCAATATTGAATCTAATGAAATATCATCAAATTAAGTTTTTGAGTGTGATGGATCAAATAAGAGCATTTGAAAAGGTGTATTTATAGAAGAGAATGACACAATGACTATTTTAAATGGGATGAAGAGTACATCTATACAAGTTACAATGGGATACAAAGAAGGGATTAGTAAAACTATGAAATGGATTCATGTTGGATTGTCTACTTATCAACACATTTGGGTTAAATTTTGGGATTTTCTTTTAGGTTCAATGATTTTTCCAAGCTTTCTTTTAGGTTCATTGAATTTTCTAGGTTTTACTATCTTGAATGGGCATGCAATAGGAATTTTCAAGTTCACTTTTAATACAACATCTTACCTCATCCTAGAACTAAATTTGTGTAGCTTCGAAAAAATGGCATGTAGTTTACCTCAAAATTTCATATTTACAACCAAACCCTATTAAGGTGCACATATCTCTTTTAACTAAAGAGGAAGGTTGTGACATCCAACTTTTAATCTGAGATAACATCAAATGAGCCGAAAAAGTACACCTTACCAACAAGGAACTAAGTTTGGGTATGATGAAAAATACATCATGTAGTTCAACCTAGAACTTCATATTTATAATAAAATACCTTTTGAGGCAACCTGCACATTCTTCATGCACCCCCAAAAAAGCATCTTCTTCATTTTATGTTTTTTTAAGATATCACAAGAGGGAGACATTTAAGGTTGAGTGCACTTAGAGGATTTCTAGTTATGGCATGGATTTGACCCCTCCATATCAAAGGGAATAGTAATGTTAAAATTATTAGGAGAGGATTAGATGAGAGATTATTACAAAGATGAGATTTACTCCAAGAATAAGATAGATATAGAAGTCAACATCTTATCTCATCCTAGAACTAAATTTGTGTATCTTTCAAAACATGATGTGTAGTTTACCCCATAAATTCATATTTACAACCAAACCCTATTGAGGTGCACACATACATCTTTTACCTAAAGAGGAAGGTTGTGATATCCAACTTTCAATCTGATATAAGATTAGATGAGAATAAAAAATACATCTTACCAACCAATAACTAAGTTTGGGTATGACGAAAAATGCATTATGTAGTTCAATCTGGAACTTCATAGTTGATAAGATGAGCCTATTTTTGCTAATTTGATGTTAGCTTAAATGAATGGAAGGATACCACAACCTTCCTCTTCAAGAATCAAAAGTATGCACATACCCAAAATAAATATGTATTCCTCATTTTAAAGTTTTTGTAGGCTATCATGCAAGAGGAAGGAATTTAAGGTTGAGTGGACTTGGATGGTTGTTGTTATGTCATGAAGTTGACCCATCCTTAAATTAAGGAATTAGGAATGTGAAAATGATTATGGGAGGATTATATGAGAGATTAAAATATAATTACAAAGATGGGATTTACTCCAAGAATAAGATGGATTTTGAAATCAACATGTTACCTCATCAACACACTAGGGATGAAACTTCAAAATAAAATTATAAAATCTCTTAGAAAATATCACTATTATCATGGAAGAAAAGGATGAATTTTTACTATTTTATTTATATAATTATAGGAGATATGTCATCCCAAAATATACTAATATAATGCATCTAGGTGAATCAAATCTTTTAACCTTGCATCGTGCATTCTTGTCATTATAATAAGGCATAGGATACTCATCAAGTTTATTTGGAAATAAAATAAGAATATATTAATATGAGGATATAATAATTTACCAAGTTTATGAAAGAGAGAATTTATATTAGGAGACATAAAATGAGCATATTTTTCCAAGACATTGCTTTCTAAAATGGCACAAACCTTAGAGTTATAGATTTTTGGAAGAGATTTGAGACTCTTTTTCACAACTTCATCTCTTTTATTTCTCTAGCAATACCTCTAATGCCATTTATTACTTCATCTACTGTAATGCCCTTCCAAGTAGCCTTGGAATAAAGAGAAATATGCGCCAACAAGATGGCAATAACTTTTTTGAAACATTAAATACATGTTAAGCTTACATCAAGAGTTGTAATTGAAATAACCAATGAATGCTAAACATATCAATCATGCACTTTTTAAGTGAAGGGACATCTAATCAGAACATCCAATGGTCTATTGGCAATTAAATTATATGGCTTGAGATATTATCATGTCACTAGGTTATACCATAATTGACCATATAAACCATTGATCATGGTAAGGGTTAGCTAGGGAATACCAAAGTTGCAAGTCTCAAATGCATTGAAAAATACACAAAAGGGATCATAAAATAAATATTGTAGAGGCACCAAAGAAGAAACATGCAAATTGATTAGTGCAAATGCCGATCCCCAACACACAGGTGCTAATCGCCAATATTTTTATTGGAAAGACTAAGAAGTCTCATTCTAGTGAGGTATAGGTGCCAATTGAGAGAACAGGCACTGAAAAGATTAGGTGTCAATGTAGAGATTCTAATTATCTTAGGATTTGATTGAAAGAAGAGGCATCGATCTAGAGATGGATAAATTTTAGGGTCTACACAACTTCAATTCAAGGAGGCAAAGGTACTAGGGGCAAGCAAAGACTCTAATCTAGCTTCCTAGGCCCTAAAACAAGGTTTAGAAGTATAAATTAAAACCAAATACCTATCCAAAAGGATTATTTAATTAAATCCAACTCCAATGCAACAATTAAGGCTATTACAAACACATAGATCCTCACTAAAGGCTAACTTATGATCGTATCATAAATATACTAACAAATTCATGTATGCTTCCAAATAGAGTGTTACATCATATTAGAACAACAATATATAAGCATGATACTAAGTTACCACTCCATGTACACATAATCTATGATATCCTAATAAACATTACAAATCAATGTCCAAATGAGCAAGTGGATATAATCAAAGTACAACATGAGGATGCAATGCATACATAGATAATTAAAAGGATACAAAGTCATGAGTTACAAGTCTAGAAAGGATACAAGTACTATCTAGGACCACCCAAAATTTCTACAGTGGTCCCCAACGATGATTGGGCATGCCACCTAACCATCAGGAACCCTCAGGCCCTCTCCCACCATTCTCATGGAGATAAACATGTGTCCCATACATCATAAGAAATATACATATACATGGTATACCATATAAAACACCACACTAAAATAAATCCCACAAGAGAAAGATCACACTAAATCTAAGATACCACATTCACACACATCACACACACACACAAAGTTGAGTCACAAGAAAGTCGATTCCATTACCAATGTGCAAGTTTCAAAAACTTATTAATACATGACCACTGGATCACATGCCAATCTGAGGGGTTGTGTAGTCCAAGAATGGGAGTGTCATCACATGTCCATCTGGCCCATATAACGCTAGGAAATCCTCTTGTGGGGATGAGGTGCATGATGTTCTAGTACACCTTGGAACTTCTCCACTATGTCCTTGGATAATGGGAGCCTGTAAGGCTGCATGTAGAAGGAATCTCAGTGGATGATACACCTAGGCCCACGTATCCATATTTATCTTGATTAAACATTTACCTTGTTAACTTTAATTATGTTATCACTTGATTAAGGAATCCACAATGGAATGGGTTATCTTGGTGGCCCCTTTGTGCCTCGATCCCCCTATTGGGAGTTGCTCCACAATTGGCCACACACCCACCCCAACTCATACACCCATACACAACCACACATGGAAAGAAATGAGGTATCACTCTCAACCACACTAACAAGAGGAAATTGCCAACATTTCCCTTTGGTCATTGTATACTCTTTCCATCTATGGGAGGTCTTAACTAAATCTTGCTCATACACACATAAGGCCTATTTTCACAAGTCAAGCATGCACATTGCATAGTTGAGACCTCATAAATATGGAATTAACTACAATTAATTTATGAGATTTCTATTTCCCTCTCATGACCATAATAATACCAAATTCTAATAAAGGATTCACTTAAAATTTACAAAGGCTTAAAACTCAAATTTGGGCAAAAAGGACCAAAATTCATCAAAAAATGAACTTCCAAATCTCAAGAAACTGAAAAAATGAATTTGAACTTACATCAATAACATACTATAATTGCATACGAATTTTCCAAAAACATAAAAAATGAAGGCTCCAACCCTAAAAGGCATGTTCTAAGCCCTCATCCATCCAAATGCATATAAACAAGCATAAAAATCAAATTTTCTCCATAAATATCTTAATCTCTTCCATAGAAATCTTAAATATAGAATTTAAACCAATTAAAAGAAATAAAAATGGATTTAATCCAAGAAAAGATGGAAAAGATCAAGCATACCTCTCAACTTCCAAAGAAACCCTCAAAACACTTGTAACTTGGAAAATTTCCTTCACCAAAAGAGTTGATACTTTAGAGGAATGCAAGAAATGCATCAAGGAATCCAAAAATATTCCCTTCCTTCAAATTTGAATTTCCATATATCTTCTTAAGGAAACTCCAAAAATATTTTTAAAATCAATTTGAAAAAAATGAGGTGAAAATGCCTTTTTTTAATCAACTCCCCGTAACTTAAAACTTCCAACATAAAATATAATTTACCAATAGATAAATAAAATTTCATCAATAATAAAATAAATACACAAGTCCATTAATAAAATATAAAAACCATATTATAATAAAATTCACTCAAAACTAGTCGGTGACAATAATTACACCAAACTCACAAATTGGTTATACTTAACAACATGGGCATACGAACAAGGAAATGATTATAATACAACACAAGAATATCTTTAAGCATACATCTAAATCACGGATACAAAAAATAGTCATATGTTTCCTCATTGCAACTAGCATGTGTATAAGCATATAGAGGAAAATTACCATCCAAAAGCTACACTATTACAATTTGCACCTATTTTTGACGGACAATTGGTCAAATTTTCTACCAATATTGGTCAACTATTTGACCAATGGTTTGGTCGCTATTTTTTGAGTTGAATGTTCAACATATCGTTGTCAACATAGAAAGTTCGACGCAAAGCTTGGTTGAAATTCACATCTTCTATTAGGAATTCATCAAGTCAAACTGTTGACCAAAGTAGGTCAAAATCTTTAGACCTTTCGACCTTACTTGGTCAAAATCTTTAGACCATCCGACCAGGATGCCAAACCCACGACAAAAATTTTTGAAAGAAATTGGTTGAACTTTAGACCAATCTTTGTGAGGGTTTCAAGCAAAGTTCATCAAAAGATCGACTAATAATGGGATGTCGAAAAAAAAAACAACTGAAGATAAATATCCAAAGTAATCACCAACGACATCCTACTCGGTGATTAGTCTAAATATTTATCATCAAGTGTTACTTTACATTAATATATATTGTTGTGTATTTTTTTATGTTTTTTTTTAATAACCCTGAGGTATCCCCGTGACTCAGCCTAGTGATCCAGTAGCCCGTATCTTGGGTACCAGGGGTGAGCTGAGATGAGACTAATCCTCAGGGGGTGAGACCATCGGCCCACTCACTGATCACACCATTTAAAACCTAGGGGGAGGTTTGAATCCGAGACCATGGGGGTGACCCACGACCTCAAGCCTCTGCTCCCCACTATGTGGGCTACTTTACTATTTTTTTTTAATGGTAATTGGTAATTTTATTAATCGTAATGGGTTAGAACCTGGCCCTAGCTACATTCAGGAGAATGAAGGATCATGTCAAAAGCTTTCTTTTCATTTTTCTCTAAACTCCACCTTTTTTTTGAGAATGAAGGATCATATCAAAAGCTTTCTTTTCATTTTCCTTTTATCTCCCTTTTACAGTTTCCCACCCATCCTCCAATTTGGCTACCTCATTTTGCCAATCCCTGAGATTATCCCCTGAAATACAACCCACACCCAAGCCAAACTTCCCATGTTGATGTAGATGATCATCTAATCACTCATCCACCTTGTCTTGGCACCCAATAGGTCCTTTCTTTCCTCTACCCTCTGGTGCAGCTGCTACCTTTCTATTAGTTTGGCCATCATCCAAACCATCCACCAGGATGCAACCTTGGACATAATTTGTCTAATTTGGATAGTAAGTCTAATTTAATTTGTCTGTGGACTGAGACCTTAAATTATTGAGCTTCTCTTTGTTTCGAGAATAGTTTAACATTCTCTACTTCACAGGGCCAACCACGTGAAGGCGGAAGCTCATATGGCCCCTCCTAGGAGACTCTTATGACCCTTTACAACATTTTAAGACCTCTAAGATGTATTCTTAGGGATCGTAAAGGGTCGTAAAGGGTCATAAGGGGTCCCGGGTCTGCAGTATTCTTCTTCAATCTATGTTCGATGATAAGCATCTTCTTCTTCTTCCTAATTGCAGACAAAGCTTCCTTTTCATCAGGATTCAACTCCACTACCCCCATCTCATCATTCTCGTCACCCCTCAGTTGCCATCCTAAGCCCTTCTTCCCTCTCTAGTTCTTCAAGCCTCTGCAAGATATCTGGATCAATAAAGTCTGCAACATTGTGTCCATCCATGATCTCAGGAATAGCATTTTCTTTCCACTCTTCATTTTCCAAAATATACCGCTTCTTCAAGCTTGTAGAGTAAACTCCAGCCCCACCATTTTCATTTTCAATATCCTTCTCCACCTTCATGGCATCCTTGGTAGCACGCGCCCTGGCATCCAAAATAGCTTGAGGAATACAAGGGGGTCTCTCTTTCCCATCTCCTAGCTTAGGCATTGCAACATGAGTCCTATTGAGACAACTACTGATCTTCTTCGACTTCATCTTAATTTCCACTCTTTTCTCCAACAACCTCTCGCATGTCACATTCTTCACCGCAATCACCCCTTCTTCCTTCAAAGCACTCATGGAGAGTAGTGTGCCATCATCCCCCCCCCCCTCTTGATTCCCAAAGAACCCACCCATATCTTTCCCAACCTTAGATCTCATCTCTGCAACCAATTTTGCATCCTCCTCTAGTAGTGTCTCTAGTGGTTGCAAATCAATCTTATTAAAAACTACAATAAGAGGCTTATTGGCAAATAGAGGTTTTATGCTGTGAAACAGAGCTTCCTGTTGTGCAATACTATAACCATAGGACCCTAAAACATCAAGGAAAAAAAAATAGCCACCTTCAAATGAGCCAAGGCAATAATACTGAGCATCTTGATGGTGTTCCTATCCTCCAAGGGGTGGTCCAAAATACCAGGGGTATCAATAACCTGATACCTCAAGTACTTATAATTAGTATGCCTGACAAACAGAGACTTAGTAGTAAAAGCATAAGGTTGCACATCCACATCCACCCTAGTAATCTTATTAATAAAAGAACTCTTGCCAACATTAGGCTACCCACAGAACTCTTGCCTCACATATTCGAGGTAAGCCAAACTTGGTCCAATTCTCTTAACAATGGTACACATCTATCCAAGTGTAGAAACCTTCAAATATTTGCAATGATAAAGAGAATCCCCATATTTTATCAGCCTAACATAGTCTTTGGCCACTTTGGAAATGAGATTGCGAGCAGTATTGATCTGGCCCTTGGCCAGATTGTTCCTGAAAAAAAATTACAAAACTGAACCAATGACATGTTTACAACAAAAAACAAATTATAAAACTAAACCAATGGCATGTTAACACAACTTTTTTTTACGAAACTAAACCAATGGCATGTTTACAACAAAGAAATAGAATGATAATAATATGCTAAAAATTATATTCTATTTAATACACACCAAAGGACAAGTCCCAACAATTCTTAAACATACTTTATCTGATATGATGAATTCTTAATAAAGGTCTAATTCTGTAGACTGCTAGCATGAAGGAAGATTTGACCTAGCCAAATCTTCCTTGTACCACATAAAAAATTGTGTGATAAATATGTCTACTCCAACCTTAATTGTTTAAGAATTCATCATATCACATAAAGTATGTTTAAAAATTGTTGGGAGTTCTATTAGACCTTTGTTGTAAACATGTCATTGGTTCAATTTTATAAATTTTCTTTTGTGTTAAATGCATTTAAATGGAACCTTTCTCTGTTTAGTTTTCTTTCATTGTTAATTCATGGGATTATAAGCAACAACTTGTCAGAAATGGCAATTAAAATTTATGTTTGTCTCCTCATTCATGCCTTGTTTGCTACAATCCTACACCTAGGTGGAAATGAATGGGGTGGTTGGGATAAAAATCCCAAGAAGAGGGTAGATTCTGCCCCTTCAGAATTTACTTTTGTTGTCAACTTGACAACAAATTTCTTCTTTAGATTGTTAATACAATCAGTTTGGTGACTGGTATCAGACAATTAGAAGTTAGTTAGTAGTTATAGTCAGTTTATTAGAGTTAGGATTCTATTTCAAAGACATCCACATGAAGTGGAGTGGGTGTGGTCAAATTGATGTATCGAGGAATAAATGGAAAAGGTCTTTTTATTCAATAAAGACAATACCATTCTCAAAAACCTGTACACTTCCATGGAATAGTCAACAAAACAATGAAACTATATGATTGATTGAACTGATTCAACACTAGTCATGGCAAGTAGATGAGTAGGTGGAATCATACTAAGTTGAAAATTAGTGATTTTGAATCATATTATAAGACTGTTTAGGGTCATGGAGACCTAGAGGCAAGAAAGGATAGGAGTTCAGTTGCTTTGTTGAGGGAGGGCTAATTAGGCTTAGTTGGAGAGTTAGAGGGTGAAGGAAATCTTCACCAGTCGAATGATGAAGGAATGAGACTGAGATGAATTTAGTAACTCTGAAAAGGGTACTAGAAAATGTAAAAACATTTCTGGGTTAATTGGGAAGTTTGTGAATGATTTTATGATGTCAGGGTGTGAATGGCTACTAGGCAGATCTAGAAAGGCTATAGAAGAGGAATGATAGAAGCTGAGTTGATTGGAGTGAATGGGAAGTTGGAACATGGTAGATATACCATAATAAGTTAATCTATGGTGTTGGGATCAAGGTGAGAGGTGTTGGAAAAAGGATGTGGGAAGGTGAACTTGTGTGGAATGGTTGTGGGAGTGACTTACAAAGTCAGAGAACTCTATTTGATCTTTGAGTAGGATTGATTCCTTGAGTTGATTCCAAGTTTTTTGTTGAATCCTCAAGTTAAGTTGGCCTATTTAAGGTGATAGTAGAGGGCTCTGCATCAGCAGTCTATGGAATTAGAACTTTATTTTAAATGCATTTAACACAAAAAAAAAAATTCAAAACTAAACCAATGGAATGTTTACAACAAAGAAATAGAATGATAATAATATGTTGAAAATTCTATTCTGTTTAATACACGCCAAAGGACCAGAGAGAGAGAGAGACTATCTCTCTCTCTCTCTCTCTCTCTCTCTCTCTCTCCTACTCTTGTGCTAGGTCTGACTTATATAATCAAGTGTTGATCCAAACTCTCTCAATTATTTAATTAGTCTACATTTATATAAAAATATTATATCTTTATGTAGTAATGAATTAAATAAGATTTGAATAAGATATGGTGGGAATATGTATTGTATTGAGAGATTCTTAAGTACAGGTCATGCTAGTTTATAACTCATGAGAGTTTATAACTCATGTACCTCATAACATGAGAGTTACTTTAACATGAGAGTTAAAGTAATGGCTAAGCGGAGCATCAATATCCTCATCATTACTCTCTCTCTCTCTCTCTCTCTCTCTCTCTCTCTCTCTCCTACTCTTGTGCTAGGTCTGACTTATATAATCAAGTGTTGATCCAAACTCTCTCAATTATTTAATTAGTCTATATTTATATGAAAATATTATATCTTTATGTAGTAATGAATTAAATAAGATTTGAATAAGATATGGGGGAGTATGTATTGTATTGAGAGATTATTAAGTACCTCATGCTAGTTTATAACTCATGAGAGTTATAACATGAGAGTTTATAACTTATGTACCTCATGCTAGTGTGCTTGGATTAGACTAGACATTATCCAACTGCCTCTGAGGGTTATCATTGTTATTAATTTTGGCATTCTAGACTTGGGCCTTTGATCTTTGAGAACTTTACATAAATACTCACTATTTGGATAATGTCTAGTCTAATGAAAAATAGTGTATATAAGGTATCGAAGCACACTGGGATGAGGTACATGAGTTATGTTCATCTCACTAGATATAGATGGTCATTAAAGCTCAATTGAATGATATGTTCCCATAAAAATGTGAACTCCTATTAATCTACAAACTCTCATATTAAACAACTACAAAATAAAGTCAACATAGTTCCTTTAACACAACCAAAGTTAAAATTAAATTATCTCTATCCCTAAGATAAACTAAG
>BSBK01010058.1:0-38055 GCA_027943335.1 Chamaecyparis obtusa | reverse complement strand
ATATATATATATATATATATATGTATATATATATATATATATGTATATATACATACATATATATATATATATATACATATATATGTATATGTGTGTGTGTACATATACATATATATATACACATATATATGTATATATGTGTATGTGTGTGTGTATGTATGTGTATTTATACACACACACAT
This sequence comes from Chamaecyparis obtusa, assembly GCA_027943335.1. Lineage (NCBI taxonomy): Eukaryota > Viridiplantae > Streptophyta > Pinopsida > Cupressales > Cupressaceae > Chamaecyparis > Chamaecyparis obtusa. The sequence goes on along the minus strand of BSBK01010058.1, from coordinate 37,873 downwards.
ATATGCAAATATTGATTTGTAAAAAAAATTGAATGTATTCTAGTCCTAAGACATTGACCATACATGTGTCATCCTAAGATATTGACCATACATGTGACATCATTTTTTGATATTGATGATTCAATTGTACATAGCATTAGCATCATTCTTCAAATTAGTATTCTAAAATATAAATTTCATCTCTTTTAAATTTAATTTGTAAACTTAACAATTGAATTCAACAAATCCTAACTTATTCAATTTAAAACAATTGAATTTAGCAAATCCTAACTAATTTTTTGTAGCATGAAGAGATTTCCACAATCCATCATTTAGATCGATGCAACATTTTCTAGATTTGATTGTGTGTGGTATTTTTGCATCACATTGAGTGTAAAAAATTTATAAAACATACATACACCATGAGTATAAAAAACATATAAATATCATCAAGTGTACACAAACACAAGTATAAAAGCAATCATAAATAATGTAAATGAAATTTAATGTAAAACACACACACAACAAACATGTGAAATGTCTAAAATATATGTATGTAACACATGAAATGTCTAAGATATACATGTGATACATGAAATGTCTAAAATATATATGTAACACGTGAAATGTCTAGAATGTATAAAATATGTCTAGGAAATATGTATGCACATATATGCATAAAATAAGTCTATAATGTATGTTTGAAATATTGAGCTATCTACAAATATCTCTAGATTAGCTCGGGCCCTAACTTGATCCATGACCGGATCTAATTCATGACTTGCTTGAGGAACCTACATTATACACAAATTATGTTAATAAAACTTGTATATCGATATATGTACATGTAACTATTTAAATACTTAAGAAAAATTAACACGTGTATAATATTTAATCTAATATTTATAAATTTACTTGTGTATCTTGATGAATAGGATCATCAGGTGCCTTCAAATCTCCATATGTTGGACCCATCATAATACCCTAGAAAATATAAAATTCAAAAAATGTACAGGTTTAATTTATATAACAATCAAAATCTAAAAATTATAGCAATCTATACTATTAAATTAAAATCAAATTTTATTGTATTTGTAGCATTTATGCTCACTTGATCATACTGGAGTCTAAAGAGTATAAGGACACTGCTTCTGGATCAATACCTACATCCATAAGTAGACTGGAATAAGCTCCCTGAATTCATGTTGGATAAGATATATGATCAATAGATGTATGACTAAGAGGGAGGTGTATCTGGTTAACTATTGTCTAGATTGTATGTATCATAATATCCTCCTATCTCAATGTACCTTGAGGATCTTAAACTCCACCATGTCTACTAGGAGTGGATGGTCTACAAAGAACTCACCTAATAAATGTTGACATCTCATAGAGAGGGACCCCATGCAATGTCTCTATACACTGATATGCATCCAAGAGATCACTTGATAAACATGTTATGGAAATGATCCTTGGGTAATCATACAATCTTAACAAGAGATGGTATATTTTCTCAAATGTAAGGATCAAAATGGGGAGATGTAGGATTAGTAGGAGGAATGGTAGTATGAGAATGAAACATATATCTCTCCACATGATCAGATGACATTGGTCAGTCCAAGTTGTGATAGTCGTACTACTGGAAAAATATATCTCTCCTCATCTCATCAATTGCATTATTTATTGCATTGGAGAGTCCCAAACATTTTGGAAGAACTAAAAGGTTTGGACCCCACCAATGCTTGCTTATTAGTGGGTTGTGGAGGATCATCTTGTCTAAACTTATCAAAAAAAACTATCCCTCCCCTGCTCAGCATGTGAGGGAAAATCTGTATAATCTACATCATAATGCAAATGAAATTCTGTAAATAATTATTTACAAAAATATAGTGGCAAATCATCCTTTTGGGTCCACATATGATGTGTGACCAACCATCTAGGATATATAAAAGGTGCCACAACTACATATGTGCACCTAATGACCCAATATCCTCTAATTTTTTGTAGGTCTTGGTAGTAGGGGAACATGCTCTTCACATTAGTTGTAGATACATCATTGTCAATTATTTCTCATTTTGTCATACTAGTGATACTATGAGAAAGAGAGGCATCTAGAAAGCATCAATTTTAGGATCATCATAAAGATTATATGATTGAGAAAATCTAATCATATGTACTAGCTCATCTCTAATAAGTATTACCCTTTCCCTATTGGGAAGGACAATGGTACTATGCAACATATGCTCTAGCTCATCTAGAGCACATCACAATCTCTCAAAAGTATCATTATATATCCTCTCCCTTTCCTGGGCAGTTCAAGGAGACCGATGTGAGGTCTATTCTCTCCGAGGGTGCACACTCTATTCAGAGTCATGATGATGTGAGCCACTACGAGATGTCATGATGATATATGAAAATATGTGTATTTGCATGCATACATTACACAATTTAAAAGCAAGAATAAATTTAGACCTAACTATATATATAGCATTGGAAACATCTAAAACATAGCATTGGAAACATCTAGAACATATAATCTACAAAACATTTAAGCATATGAGAAAGAATTTTAAAAGCATCTAAACATGATACTTTAATAGGAATAGCATTTAAGCATATATGCAAATTGTCTAATAAAACTTTAAGATAACATATTCATTATATCATCCACTAGTGAATACTTTTTCTAATTGATCCATCTAGCTACACTAAATAATAGGAGATTCATGTATCATTCACTTGATCCAAGACATATGTCAATCTATTCTAGATGTTTGTCAAGTTTTGATTCTTGGTTTGTGTTCGATGCAAGGAGGACCTTTATATACACATGCATAGACACATACACACACACACACATATACATACACATTTGTTTCACACATTTTATGGCCCAATGTAATACACTTTTGGTTGGTGGTACACAAACTCTTAAGAGAGATAGTTGGATGTCCTTAAATTTATCCTTCATCTATAAATACATTAATTGGTGTTAAAGCACGACTTTAAAGTTCCAAATTAAAAGCATGAAGGAAAATATATTCTAACACTAAGTTATTTGATAGAAGGTTTCAAGGTATCAAATGTAGACGTATCATTGATTACGAGTTAGTTTGCATCTATGTTTATACATACATACATGCATGCATGCATACATACAAACATACATGCATGTACACATACACATACATACACACATACCTTTAGAAAAATGTGTATGTCTATGTCTATGTCTATGTCTATGTCTATGTCTATGTCTATGTCTATGTCTATGTCTATGTCTATGTATGCATGTGTATGTATGTATGTGTTTGTGTATGTATGTGTGTGTCTATGTGTGTATGTATGTATGTGTATTTGTATGTGTGTGTATTTGTATGTGTGTATGTGTGTGTGTGTGTGTGTGTGTTTGTGTATATGTATATATGTGTATACATGTATGCATGTGCATGTGTTTGTGTGTATGTATGTATGTATTTAAGGTCTAGGGTTTGGGTATATGTATGTATGTATGTTTGTGTATATGTATGTATGTGTATATCTAATTGAAAAACTATTTAAAAATAAAAATAAAAATCATTTAACATACTATAAATTAAAAAAACATTTAAAAAAAAACCTACCTATGAAATTTTGGTTGAATCACCTTAACCCCTCACCCATTGACTCCAAAATTATTGGTGCAAAATGAGGGGCTAAAGGCTCTTCTGGGGATTATATAATGAGGGGTTCTTGGTCATAATTGGTCCAACCAAAAAACCCCTACCACGGGCTTGCTACGTTGTTGCCATATGGGTTCGATCAAAACTATTTCGGTCGATTTCTCTCATTTAACCTAAAGTACAACACAGTTTTTTACTTTTACTTTATATTATTAGAATAAAAGTTTTTAAGCTGATCAACTTCATATTAGCATATAAGCATGACATTCAAATCTTTATCTACTACTAATCAACTTTGAAGATAGAAATCAATATATTAACTAATTCTCATCAACTACATTCTTAATTGCACAAGTAAAATGCAAGAATATTATTGACAAAGATATGAGTTTACTAGACCACTTTATTGGAGCCCAAGACAAAATGTTCATAGAGATCAATTAAATAGCAATTAATAGTTCACCATATTTGAAAAGTGACTAAGAAAAAAGTTTGGACAAGTAATTTGAAAAGGTAGTAATTAAAAGACGGCACTTCCTTAAGCAACAACAATTGAAGAAAATAATTTCTTTGATAAAAAGAGACGTCGACTTGCACAAAGGAAGTGACTCATTTGAAATTGGCAGAAGCTAAGCTCCCGATAAAAAGTGCATGCTATGTATGCTTCTATTAGACACACCATAGCATACCTCATCCTATGTGACAACATAACAAACGGAAGATCAACCGGGACGGAGAGTGACAGATGTTTTCTTCATTTTCACCAACTTCCGTATTTGTCAGAGATTTTTAAAAAAAATCTAACCAGCTCAAAATAATTTGAATGAATACAAAAAATTAGTCTGTCGCCCAATATCGACATAATATTAAATCCCACCCAAAATTTAAATCAATTTGACTGCCTATTTTTGGTTCTCATCGAGTGGGATGTCCAGTGCTCAACCTCCAACCATTTCCACACAAAAATGTTCCCTCACCAGATAATCTAAAGCGCAAATCACCTTTTTTTACTCTGAAAATATCAACATCTATAATGATGTCCCTACAGAGAAGGTAATATTTTAGAAAAAGGTAAAATCCTCTTTCTTATTCTTTTGATTTTATGCTCTCTTCATAATTTCAAATGCCATCGTCGGATGAGAAGATGCCTGCTGACATATATGCAAAGTGTGGAATCTTTCACATGCATGATACAAAGACTCTTTGATCAAATGTATGTAAAATTTGGAAACGAAGGCAGGGTTCCAGATCCTCCAGCATCAGCAGCAAACCCAGTAGTATAGACAATAGTATATCCAGCCCTCTATCTATATCGGGATTATGTGTTCAGTAGATTATGAGTTCTACTCTGTTGGTTATGCAGTTGGTTTAGCAGCAGATCCATAAGAGTCAGCAATTGTTGATCCCATTGATCGAGTGATTCAGTTGCCCATATAATAAAAGGGCCAGTCCCAACTTTCCTTTGACACACAAAGCTCCAAAAAATAAATTGGTTTCATGGGAACCAAGATTGTAGGATGCGTTGTGAATCTCCAAAGCTTGCTATGAGCACGTGCTTTTTAGGTTTGTAACAGAAATCAATCAAGAAATGTTCATATGTACATATTTCATAATGAATTTTTTTTGTAAAACGTCAAGTTTACGTTCTTACCTATTTCGATTTAAGAATAGGAAAAATTGTTGATACAATAAAACTCTTTTTGGAAATTTTGGGATAAAATCTTTTCTTCCAAGGAGTAGGCCTTGTCCTCTTAGTTTCATTTCCATCATGTTTGCTATGCAAATTTTTCATTGCCATTTCAGCCATTTGAATTTTCCATTTTTCATTTGTATGGTTTGATTAATCACAAAATTTCCCCCAAAAATTGGTTTCATGAGAACCAAGATTACAGGATACGATGTGAATCTATTGAAAAGGATTTTTAAAATTTCAACCTAATGCTAGCATATCTAAGGCTGATTCAACAACTATTACTAGCATCATCTCACCTATGCCACTACAGAAGCTATTACAGGGGTTGGACATCCATATAAAGTGGATTTTATATCAGATGTTAGAAGTTCTCTGGTAGACATCATTGACATGCTCTTGGAAATGCAGAACCTTGATGGAATGCCAATCACAGAAGAAAATATTAAAACTATTATTTTTTAACGTATTCATTCATTTTTCATTTATAATACAATCCCCTTTATTAATCTTTTTCTATTTAACTATTCTATTTGAAAAAGAAAGTGTATAAATTTTACATGATATATTCTTGGCTGGAATTGAAACCACAACTATGCATCAGTTTGGGCAATGAATTTGATTCTCAAAAACCATGGCATGGCTAAGAAAATATGAGAGGAAATTGATTCAGTGGTCCTTTTGAAGCTTTTGAAATCTCTCTTTTCAATAGTTCATATTTTATCACACTTGCGCATTTCAATCTAAGTAAAAATGTTAAGCACGCAAGTGTACGAGATGGAAAATGTTATGTGTTTTGGCCATGGAAGATCAATGGTCCAAATTTTATTTTGATTGTGCAATTAAATCTAAGATGTTCAAAAAGTTAAGTGTACAAGTGTGTGGTCAAAAACATCACACATTTTTTGCATTGTGGGTCCCAGTTACCTTATTTTCAAAGGATTTAAGAAGTTGTTACCTTATTTTCTTTTAGTTGTGGGTAAGTTATTTATATTTTTTATTTAATTTCAATCTGTTGGAATTAGGAGAGATAGGTATTGAGAGGGGAGGGGTGAATCAGTGCCTTCAAAAACTTCACTTGTAAACCTTTCAGATCTATAACTGTAAACAGTGATAACCGACCAAAATAACTTGAATCTAATTGCATGAATCAATCATCCATTTAACTTAAGTAAATAACATGAAATCAATATCACAATCACATGACACAAGTATTTTGGTAATGCAGAAACCCTTGTTAGAAGGTAAAAACTGCGGTGGGGATGACACCCACAAATTCTTCACTACTGCAGATAGAAAAGGTTTGCATGTTAGGGCTACAAGTTTTGATCACTTCTGGTGATCTCACCCTGTTAGGAGTGACATGTTAGATCAACTAGATCTACCTAGTTATAGGATTTTAACAACACTAATGAAGTGTGCACTTAGTTAAGAGATTTACATAAGACTGTTAAGTCTACTCTGTTAAGAGATTTTATCCAAAAACTCTATTACAATTGTCAGAAAGCAATAGGTAATTATCTGCTATTTGACAACTCAATTGTCTGATATAGATCTATAAGCTCTGATAAACTATCACCTTACTTGTGATGAATCTCTGCTCTGAACTTCTCGATAGCCTCTGTTGATTCTGCTCAATCAAAATTCCTCTATACTCGGTTCTGCTTTGTTAACTGATAGACTTGAAGATATGCAATTGCTTCAAGTGCTCTATGAATCATATATCATATCACACCAAAAATGATGTAAACAAACAAATATATAGTGTTCTATTTTTGCCCCTTTAACAAAATTAGGTTACACAATATAGTCATAACCCTAAGATCTACGATGTACAATAATAACCTAGATCATCTATTACAAAATATATACATTGTATTTAATGAATATCATTACATTAAATGTTCCTCGATCTTGGTAAAATGTTTTACAAACCATTGTAACCATTTACATAAAAGAATGTGCCATTTCTGATTACTATGCCATTTCCTGTGATCCTCAGTAAACACTGTGTAAACTAATCAGTGTATACTGCGATGCTCAGTGTTTACTATCTGTCGGTGTCGGTGTCTGCCAGTGTTCGGTAAACTATCTACTGCTCAGTATATAAGTTTTACCGACTTGTCTGTTCTACTTTATGTTACCGATTAGCTCAATGTAAGTGACTAACTAATATCTTTACACACCTTTGGTACTAATGACAACCTTAAAAGCTCAATAGAGATAACAATCTCCCCCTTTGGCATTAGTATCAAAACTTCGAATGTATATAGACAGAATTTTCTATATAACTAATATCAATTTTCTAAGTACTAAGTACTCCACCTCGGTGCATGCTCCCGGTAATATATAGTATACATAGCATCCATGTGCATCCATGTACATATTTGGCATAACAACTAATACATTGTTTTCCCCCTTTTTGATAGTAATGTCAAAAACAAAATTTAGTAGTATACTCACAACTTGTCAAAAATTGGCTGATGGGTTTTCTTCACTGACTCCAAGAGGTTTTCCCATTCCTCTTTCAAGTTGGTGAGAGTGATGTGCTCAAGATCAACTTGGGCATGCATGTCAAAGATATTATCTAACACTGAAATTTCTAGTGTTGCAACTAGTAGCTCAGCTCTGACAATATGTGCTTCAAAAAAATTTAGGTATGGAATGAGTTCAGTTTGCAACTCAGTAACCGAATCAGTTATGTGCTCTTCTTGTTTCTTCAAATCTACTATCAACCACTGGAGTTCCTGAACTCAGTGAATGTGCTTTAAGAAAGCATGAGGCTTGATTATAGCTGCATTTGTACTCAACTGTATTTCTGCTTCCAATCCTTTGATCTTTTCATTGACTTCAATAGTGAAGATGTCTGTAGTACAAAGTTTCAATAAATATTGACAAATTGTCTGGGTGATGGATTTTATTTCAGCAATTACCTCAGATAATTTGACCTTCTGTAATGCCACTTCTAGGCTGATTTTCTCTACTAATTTGTGTTGTATCTTGGATTTTGCCCTTTCTTCAATTCTTTTGTCTGCATCAGTGTCTGGGGCATTGATCTTCTCGGCAAGTGTAGCAAGTTGGTCTATGATAGGCATATCCTCATCAATATGTATCTCAAGTACTACCTGTTGGAGGATATCCCGTACATTAGTTAATACTTCTTTTTGTTTGTGTTCTTGCTTCAACTTCTCTTGCACTACCTTCCTTGTACATAATTCCCCATATTTTCTCAAGTCTTTGGGGCTTAGGGTCCTCAGGTCACACTCAAGAATAATGATCACTTCATCTAGGGTGACCGGCCCTTTTCCTTTCTTCTTCTTCTTCAGTGCTAAAGGTGATTTCTTCTCAATAATAGCAATAGATTTATCTCCAGTCTTCAGAGTATCCTTCCCGGTTAACACATGTTCTTCCTTCTTCTGCTCCTCGGTAGTTGTGGTCTTGGTTGATATGGTAGGAATCTTGATTGTGGTGTCAAGTGGGATCACCTCTATTGCCTTTGGTTCTTTTGTTTCCTTTGCTTCTTCTATTTCCTTTGCTTCAGTGGAAGGTGCCTCTATATGTGTAGGCTCATCTATTTCTGCAGGTTTCTCTATGTTTGGATCCCCTATGGTGTCATTGTTTTGCTCAAGATCTGAGCCATCAGGTTGTACTTGGGAAAGAATTTTAGCCTCTTTTACAAGTACAGGAAGTTCACCCAGTAGTGATGTAAATAGACATTTAATGTCTTGTGCTTCATCTTTATTTGGTGCAATATTTACATCCTCATCATCTTGGTCATCAGGATCACCATTTGTGATGTCTTCAATGAGTACATCGTCATCAATTTTCTTCTCTAGTTGAATTTCAACTTTATCCAGTGAATCCTGTGAAATACTTATTTCTTCCTTGTCCTCGATGATATCAATTACCTCAGTAACTGATATACCAGTATTCTTTGATTTCTTTGTAGTTCCCTCATCAATGCAAATACCCTTATCTTTGGAATTATGTCTCTTCTTAAACAAGTTCAAGAATGCTTGTTGCTCATCTTTTTCTTCGGCTTTCAAAATTGATGCCCATATAGAATCTATTGTGGTATCTATATCTGCTACATTTTCATCCGTGATCATCAAAGCTCTATTCTTGATCATAAAGTTTGCTTGGTATTTGGTCAAGTATTCACTAACTTCTCCAAAGCTTAAATGTGTGGCTGCCCGAACTAGAGAGTGTTCTCTCTTTCTCTTCTCAGTGTCTAGTGTAATGGCCCATTTTTCAATAATTTTATCATCCAATTTCTTCGGTAATGCACAAGTAATTTCCATTGGAACTTTCTTGAATTTTATCATCATTTGGATGACAGCCTCTTCAATTTTGGTTTGATCTTCTTTTGACATTTTGTCAAATCTATCTAGTGAGGGATCAGTGAGATCTCCATGTTCAATTATGTCTTCAATGATTTCATCTATTGTTTTGGCCTTCTTACTTACCACTTTGAATTGATTGACATCATCTTCTATCTCAGTATCCTCTAGTCTTCCTTATTTCTTATGAATTTCCTCCTTTTCTTTGGTGCCTTGGTTATAGCCTTGTTCTTTCTCTTAATGTATTTCTTTGTCAATGTAGTTGCTCTCTTCTTTGTTACTTTCTCTGCTTCTTTCTTATTAGTAAGTGGTGTTGCAGTTGACGATCGTGTCTTCATACCTTCATTTACAGGTGACTGCTTCTTTGTAGGAATTTCAGGTGGAGGAACCGGTGTAGGATCTTCTTCTTTGTCGAACTCGGTCTCCTCACTATCATATGATTTGTCAGCTAACTGTAACTGACCTTCGGTTGCCTAATCAACCGGTGTCCTTTCAGATGTGTCAGACCCATCTCCATATTTAGCAGTGAATTTTTTCTTCATTTTCTTTACCTTTCTAGAAATTTTACCAATCTCAATATTTGTTGAAATTCTAGATTTTGCCTCTTCATATACTCCAAACCTAGTGGCAATGGGATCTTTGGGTAATGCAAGCAGTGCATTAATAGATTTCAGTGCGAAATCATGGTTTATTTCATATCCCATCAGTGCCAACCATTTTATCCTAGGTTCAACTACTTTTATCAAGGTATAATCGGTGTTGACTACAAAACATATGTCATTCTCAAATTTCTAAACTAATTCCCTCAGAATTCTGCTTCTCTTATGCATTTTACACTAAAACTCTTTAAAGTATGCATTAAACTCTATATTCAACTTATCTCCTAACTTATTCATCATTTCACTAATCTATTTTGTTATCGGTACATCTGGTATCCAATTTACTTTACTAGTGCCAGGTACATACTTTTGTAGATAGAAAAATACACATGCAAGTAGAGATCTGAACTTACATGTGTTAGATTTCTTTTTCCTTATGGTCTTCATATTCTCCTGAAGTTGATGAAACAGTACCTCGGCAAGATCAACCTGGTGACCTTTTACTACAATTTTGCATCTACTGTGCTACAAGGTATGTTGTTGAGTCTTCTTGATTGAAATAACTTGTACCCGATCACATGTCCTGCAAATTTGACTGTTGAGTCCTTGATTGTTGAAATCTTCAATGACTGACCATCCCATTGTGCTCTAGTGTATTTCTCAACATCCAGTCATGATGAACTACAGAAATCCTTGCCCTTTTTGGTTGTAGGTAGCCCAGTAACCCTACTAATCATTTTCTTGTTGACCTCAATCAATTTATCTAGCCAGAACTTGTCATAGTGATACCTGCTCAAAATGATTCTGATTCAATTTGATTTAAATAATTGTAGAAAGTGTATAAAACATGATAACCTTGATTCCTCAATCTTCTTGTAATCTAATTTCATCTTTCCATCAGGGCCACATAGTTGTTGATATGCTGCAACAGTTTCAAAATCTCCAACTTCTCTGATTTTGCAGTGAATATAAGACCTTACATCTTTTGTCAGTACAACCCTTTCTGGTATGCTCGAAAAAGTGTCCATTGTATCTATTTGTGCTACGACCTTGGGATGTGGCTTAAAATTTGGTTCGTCAAAATTTTCCCTAATGATTAGATTAACTTCCTCCTCAACACTTTGATTTTTGCTTACAGACGATGTAGATGCCATAAATTGATTCTAGGATTTCGGCAAGCAGCAGGATAAGAAGTGTTTGATCGCAAATGAACTTACTCGGTATCATGAAAAGTGATGTCGGTTCAATCTAACGTAGCCTTGAATCCTTCTAAAAATCTTTTAGCTCAAACTCTTCTCTTTGAATTCTCCACTCTTTGAAATTGCATTGTAAAAATGAACTCTGTTCCCATGTATTTATAGACTTTTTGATGTTCTCGCTCAAACTTTCATGCAATAAATGCTCGATCTAACTTTTGGTACGAAACAGCTGTCAGCTCAGTGACAACTAAAAATTTTCATCCGCTTGGTTAACATAGAATTTCTTCATCGGTTGATACATGTGCTCGGTTAACCTTAGATAGTGATTACTGACGGGTACCAACTCTCGGTCTCTCTTTTACCGATTGTATAACATTGTTAACTCATGACAACTAAACCATAGTGCATCTTTATTCATGCTGATTTGGTATAAGAACATTATGCATAAGGAACTGTATGTAAAATGTGATCTTTTGAAATGCCAGTCCCATACATACCTATTTCACCTTAAGTGGAGGTACCAATGTCACCCAATCTAGTGGACGAGGTTTTACCAACAACATTACTTGACTCAGCATTCTCATTAGATGCCTTCTTCCACATAGTGTTCCTTAACTTCATGATATCTGCAATAGTATATCAATTTTCAAATATATGGTTTTCATCTGGTGCTTGGTCTCTGCAGTTCTTTCTTAAATGATCAATCTTATGGCAGTGCATACAAGCCATCCCAGTGTTTGTCCAGCTTCTTGATTGTCCAATTTGATTCTTTCTATAACAATTTGCTGCAATGTGTCCATATCTACCACATACAACATGGTTAGTCCATGTATTATAATCCCAAACATAAGAATTACCTTGTCTCTTTGATTGATATGGCCTACGTTGTGGTTTCTCCTTAGGTGTCCAGACTTGTTTCATTTTTGCCTTATAGTTTCATGCAGTGTGTCCATGCTTGTTACAAGTAGCATATTTTCTCCATAGTGGTATTTTTAGCAAGATCATTTTGCTTAGCTCTACACTCATAAGCAAGATGTCCAAACTTACCACAGTAGTAACAATATCCATTAAACTTAGGAGTGACAGGAGGTTTACCTTGTGCTTTGCTTCTACACACATTAGATGTATGTCCCAGTTTTCCACAGTGATAACATGCCAACACTTTAGGTTTCTGATTTTGACTGATGTTGACTTGTTCAGCTTGTTGTGATGATTCTCCTTCATCACCGATGTAGCCTATACCGGCTTTACTTCCAAATCTTCTCTGATTAGTCAAAAAGTCATCAATCTTCTTAGAGTTGTCCTCGGCAAGTTTCTTCATTTCATTTTTCTGCTGTTGATTTTTCACTTCATTTCTTAGCTTCTCATTCTCTTCTCTGAGTCTTGCAACATCTTCTAGTTTTCTTGACAATTCTGCATTCACTCGATTTACCTCTTGATTCACAGTCATCACTTGATTAGTTACTTGGAAATGTCGATCAGTGAGCCTTTGTATCTCACTTTCTTTAATTTGAAGTTGTTCACTCATTTGTCTTCAGTCATCAATTGCCAGATTTCTTTCTTGCTTGGCTTGTTTTTCTTTGTTCATTGTTTCTACCATTCTCATCATCTAAGATTCTTCACTGATTTGTAGTGCTTTCACTTGATCGGTTAAATATTGATTCTTTTCAGATAGATCAGTGATTATGCTTTCAGATCCATCAGAGATGCTTCCAGAACTAGATCCAATATGCTTGAATATGTCATCAATAGGTTCTTCATGGTAACTGATGTCATTTTGTAGTATAGCTAGGTTCTTCCTTTCATCCAGTAATTTCTTCAGTCCTTCCTTGGCTTGCTTATACTATTCCACAAACATTTGCATTTGTATCTTTTGATTCTCAATAGTCTTGTCAAGCTTGTATCTCTCCATGACTTAGATCTTTACCCTTCAGTGGTTAAACTATTCAATAAGAGAACTTAGCTCTGATACCAATTGTTGGAATTAGGAGAGATAGGTACTGAGAGGGGAGGGGTGAATCAATGTCTTCAAAAACTTCACTTGTAAACCTTTCAGATCTATAACTGTAAACAGTGATAACCGACCAAAACAACTTGAATCTAATTGCATGAATCAATCATCCATTTAACTTAAGTAAGTAAACAACATGAAATCAATATCACAATCACATGACACAAGTATTTTGGTAACGCAGAAACACTTGTTAGAAGGTAAAAAACTACAATGGGGTTGACACCCATAAATTCTTCACTACTATAGATAGAAAAGGTTTGCCTGTTAGGGCTACAAGTTTTGATCACTTCTAGTGATCTCACCCTATTAGGAGTGACATGTTAGATTAGCTAGATCTACCTAGTTATAAGATTTTAACAACACTAATGAAATGTGCACTCAGTTAAGAGATTTACATAAGACTTAAGTCTACTCTGTTAAGAGATTTTATCCAAAAACTCTATTACAATTGTTAGAAAGCAATAGGTAATTATCTGCTATTTGACAACTCAATTATCTAATATAGATCTATAAGCTCTGATAAACTATCACCTTAATTGTGATGAATCTCTGCTCTGAACTGCTTGGTAGCCTCTGTTGATTCTGCTCAATCAGAATTCCTCTATACTCGGTTCTGCTTTGTTAACTAATAGACTTGAAGATATGCAATTGCTTCAAGTGCTCCATGAATCATATATCAGCTCACACCAAAAATGATGTAAACACATAAATATATAGTGTTCTATTTTTTCCGCTTTAATAAAATTAGGTTACATAATATAGTCATAACCCTAAGATCTACGGTGTACAATAATAACCTAGATCATCTATTACAAAAGATATACATTGTATTTAATGAATATCATTACATTAAATGTTCCTTGATCTTGGTAAAATGTTTTACAAACCGTTGTAACCATTTGCATAAAAGAATGTGCCATTTCTAATTACTATGCCATTTCCTATGATCCTCGGTAAACACTGTGTAAACTGATTGGTGTATACTGCGATGCTCGGTGTTTATTGTCTATCGGTGTAGGTATCTATTGGTGTTCGGTAAACTGTCTACTGCTCAGTATATAAGCTTTACCAACTTGTCTATTCTGCTTTATGTTACCGATTAGCTCAATGTAAGTGATCGAACGATATCTTTACACACCTTTGGTACTAATGACAACCTTAAAATCTCAATAGAGATAACATAATCTCATAATAGTTATTGAATCAAGTTAAACAAGTGCCACGTAGTGGCTAGTACTTGCCTATAGTTTTATAATAAACTTTAGTATTAATTTTGATTTATATATAAAGTGATTTTTTAATCATAAAAAATTATAAAAATTTTATAATTATAGTTGTAATACTATTTTTTTTAATTTTACAAATCTTATAAAATATAAACTATAATTAATTTAAATTGGTAAATAGTTTAACTTATAATTAATTTTAATGTTAATTATGTAGGCCAATTAACTATTGTTTATGTAGGAGATATTTTTCATAAAAGTACATAATTGAAATCATAATAGTTGATATTAAATTGTTATTATATTAAATCTAAATTTATATTATATATATTAAAAATAAATTCAAAGAAATATTCAATATTTTATAATATAAGAAAAATAGTCAATGTTATCTTAATATAATATGACACAAATTACACATTAGACTTTTGGTTAAAAAAATTGAAAAAAAAATTATTTAAATTTTTTTGAAGAAAATCAATTATAGAAGAGCAATAAAACCAAATTCATAAAATTGAGAAAAATCCAAAAAAAAACTTCTACAAATGTTTTACTAAAAATCCTTTAAAAAATTCCTTAAAAAGCCATTCACGTTCTTTATTTAATTTCAATCTTCATAATAGTTATTAAATAACAAGTTAAATAATAGCTATTTGAGAAAGAATAAATTTATATAGAATGATAATTTTTTGTATAAATATTAAAAATCAACTAAATTATAAATTATAAAAAATTGTAATAAATTTCACCACGTCACAATTTAATTATACTTGATCCCATTTGCTCCTTTTCTTCTTTTGTAAAACATGTTTCAATTGCAACAAAA
The DNA here is from genome assembly GCA_027943335.1 of Chamaecyparis obtusa. NCBI lineage: Eukaryota > Viridiplantae > Streptophyta > Pinopsida > Cupressales > Cupressaceae > Chamaecyparis > Chamaecyparis obtusa. Next base: position 22,338 of record BSBK01010058.1, on the reverse strand, counting down.
AAAAAATTGATTGTCCCCCTTTGAACTAAGTTTTTGCCTGTTTGTAGTTAGAATTGCAAACATTTCATTGCCTTTATTTTGTTTCCTCAATTCCACTCCTGATTCCTTGAAACACTCTCCACATTTTGTGCACATGCCTTATTGTAGTATTTTATATTTTTATGAATATCACAATTCCCCCATTTGTTCTTCCATCCAATGAAATCATTAACTTTTGTTTTTACAATGTACAAAACTATTTTCACTTTTGTAGAAGAATGCTTAGTGAAAATTTTAACTCTTCATGTTCACCTTTAGTAGAAATAATAATCCACCTTATGCATATTTACTCATCCAAAAAAATTTATGGAAATATTTATCTGAGAGCAAAATATCCAGTTATATCTTTTAGTGAAAACACTTCACTTTAGTAAAAATTGTCAACCCCCACACTTTTACCTATCAAAATAATACTCTATTGTAATTCACATAAAAGCACCTTGATATTTTTTATATTAACATGTCCATTTCAATAGTATAAATTGCATGAAATTCACTATATTGAGATCCACATTCATATTGCATAAATAGTTAGATATCTTTGACAGATACCATGCTTATCATCCCCTCCTCAAATAGTTAGTCAAGTATATAATAGAAAATAAGTAATTATTGAATTAAGCTTAGAGTTAAGTAAACATTAAGCCAATTTGATGTGTTTTTAGCATTATGATAAAATGTGATGTCTTTTCAATAGATTGCACATTCCAAGTAGGTGTCCAAAAAGCTAATTTATTCTACATATATATTTTTTCTTAGGGTTAGGATTAGGGATTAGGGTTAGGGTTAGGATTAGGGATTAGGGTTTAGGGTTAGGGGTAGGGGTAGGATTAAGTATTAGGGTTTAGAATTACAATTTGGGGTTTAAGACTATGGTTGGGGTAAGGGTTTACATCATGGATAATATTATTGTTAGGTTAGGTTAGGGTTTAGGGTTTACATCTTGGATCTAATTTTTGTTAAAACATTATACATCCCAAAATTATGTATCATTTCTTATCAAAATAGTCAATACCATGAGGGAACATTGGGTGATGCCACCCTTCATCTTCCCTTATTCCCACCATCTCGTGAGATGCTCTTCAACAATTTAATTAAACATGAGGGATGATAGGATACTCTTAAACACTTGAGAGAGGGGGGGGAAGGATAAGAGGAGGGAGAGAAAGGGAGAGGGAGAAAAGGGAATAGGGAGAGAAAGAGAGAGAAAGAGAAGGGAGGGGGAGGAGGAGAGAGTAGGAGAATGGATAAGGAGTTCCTTGTGAGGAATTTTAATGAGATTAGTGTGATGCAACTGAGTTCCTATAGGGCACATGTGTTATGCAAAAATATAACATGCATGCACCATTTGCAAAAACTAGAAAAAGCGCAACATGCAAAGTCTTGCATAGCACTAGAATGCTATAGCGTGTGTGCCCTTTGCAAGAAATAAAAAAGTGGTGTGTGTGTGTGTGTGTGTGTGTGTGAGAGAGAGAGAGAGAGAGAGAGAGAGAGAGAGAGAGAGAGAAATTACAGAGAGAGGAGATAAGGGATAGGGGGGAGAGAGAGAGAGAGAGAGAGAGTACCTCTTAGTTTTGTTTACACCTGCCAAAAATAGGTATTTATCCCTATTAATGTATGGTAAAGGGTCCTAAGAGGTCTTAAGGGGTCCCGATGTTTTATAATTTGGATTAGGATTATGGGTTTAGGAAGGAATTAATGTTATAGTTAGGATTTACATCATGGCTAGTATTAAATATTTAGAGAATGTTGTGGTTTAGGGTTAGAGTTAGAATTAGGGTTTAGGGTTAGGACTAGATTATAGTTAGGATTAGGGTTAGGATAAGGGATTAGGTTTATGGTACATAATGACAAGAATACACTATGAAATGTTAAAAGATTTGATCGACCTATATGCATTATATTAGTATATTTTGGGATGACATATTCACCTCTCTAACCATATCTTATTATCCATCTCTTGTTGTTCCCCTCTATATATATCTCACCTCTCTTCCCCTATCTAGGTCTCTCATGCCTCCCTCTCCCTCTAGGATTATTGCCTCATTTAAAATTGATTTAAGAACTTATTTCTAGTACGAAAATGCAGTGTGAGGTATTAGGATTTAAGGAAAGAACTATATATTAGGGTAGAAATATGTATGAAATGAGGCAACTTGTATAAAAGGGATTAAATAGAAGTGGGAATTAAATTCTTAGTAATACTGCCAATAATATAAAAAATGATTAAATAGAAATGGGAATTAAATAGAAGTGGGAATTAAATGTTTTCAACCTACACACTTGCGTAGGTACGTGGGACCAAAAACATTGTGTGTTTTCGACCCTGCGCCATTAAGACCCACAATGTAGAAAAAACATGATGTTTTTGATCGTGCACTTACGCATTTATCCATTTATACACCTTAGACTTAATCGTGCAAGAACAATTTAAACTACAACATTGATAAGTGCGCAGGTGCGCGAGACCAAAAACATTGTGTGTTTTCGATCGCGCACTCCTGCACTTATCCTTTTAAACTACAACATTGATATGTGCACAAATGCGCGAGACCAAAAACATTATGTGTTTTCAATCACACACTTCTGCACTTATCCTTTTAAACTACAACATTGATAAGTGCATAGGTGCATGGGACCAAAAATATTGTGTGTTTTAGACCCTGCATCATTTTTTTGCTAATGACTAAGACCCACAATGTAGAAAAAAAATGATGTTTTCGACCATGCACTTAACCTCATCACGGGACACATGTCAATCAGGCATGATCCCGTGATGATTAACCTTCACACATCTTCCTCATTACGGGATCACGCCCACCATCAATCTTGGGTGGGCATCCCGAGGCAACCAAGTTACACCGATGGCGAAAACACACAATACTTTCAACCCACCTGTCAAACAACACAGGTAAAAATAATGCAGATGCAAAAACACACAATATTTTCACTAACATGGTTGAAAACACACACAATGACTCAGAGAAGATGATTGTTGCTTAAATCTTCATAATACAGAAAACACACGATGTTTATGACCGCAAACTTTCACACCTAATTTTTTGGATATTTTATATTTAATTGCGCAAACATGATGAAATTTGGATCGCTGATTTTTTATGGCGAAAAAACATAACATTTTCCATCCCACGCACCTATGCACTTAACATTTTGTACTCCTTAGATTTAGTCACGCAAGTGCGATAAAATCCGAGTTGTTGAAATCTTGTAGACTGAAAATACACAATATTTTTGCATCAACAAAATGAGAATAATGAATACACACAACATATTTGTAGAAAATACACAATATATTTGTAGAAAGAACACAACATATTTGCAAAAAACACACAGTGTTTTGAATGACAACAACAAATACATGGCAATAGACTTAAGAATATCCTAATCTAAGAAATTCCTAATCTGTTATTTTAAAATGCTTTGGTCAAAGAATTATTAGTTGAAATAAATAAAATGCCTAGCAAATTTTGCACACCTTAAATTTAATAGCGCAAGTGCAATGAAATCTAAGTTGTCAATGATAGAAATTGTTGTATTTTTGCACTTAATGGATCTAAATATCGATCATCTTTTCCAAGATCAACAACTCATATTTCATCGCGCTTGTGTGTTTAAATATAACACTAGTACATTTGACATTATTTTTCAACCAAAATTTTTGACCAGCAAATAAAAAGGTTTTGTTTGGTTGGATTATAGAAGGGAAACTTTGAATTTTTTTTAATCCATACCCGTGTTGGTCAAAATTTTGACCAATACCGTGGAGGTCGAAAGTTCGACCAACACGGGCATAAATTTTAAAAAAAAAGGTTTCATTTCTCATTTCATTATTCAGGCACACAGGCACAACGAATTAGATCAAAGGCAACACGCGAAGGAGGACCACCTGTCTGTAAGTTTTTAAACCCTCCTAGCTTTTGTTTGCAGTGGCTCTAGCCTTTTTGGTTCACCACTTTTTAGAACTCAGCATGGACACTGGCATGACTGTGTTGGAGCAGCACAATGTGTTATGGCTCTATTTGCAGTGTGCACCCATATTTGGCTTTCATTTGTACCTGTATCTAGTGCCCTTCTTGATTTTTGGCATTTTTCTATGTTTGATTTGCTATTCATGCAAAGTGAGGAATTTACATTCAGATCTCTGTTCTAGCATCAAAACTTGGTGAGTTTAATCTTTAGCATGGAAAATGCCTAAAATATTTTGAAACCTTAATCTCAACATGGTCTTTGGTATAAGGAATTGTCGGTACAGTTTTGGCATTATGTAACCAAGTATATGCTATTGGCCCTTTTTTTTAAGCCATCACCCTACAAATATATGTTGATAGTCTATCCCTTTGGTATCATTTTGGTGGACTTTGTCAAGGGGAATACGATAAATCTCAAGCTCAACCAAAAGGAACTGCAATAGCAAATGATTTCCTTCTTGAGATAGGTATAATAGAAAGAGCCCTTGACTCAGTAGAGAACATAGAATAGGTAACATCTTGTAATAAGAATTTGTCTTTTGAAAGTTATGGTGAACACAAATCTCTTCAAAAGGAAAGGAAAAATAGGCATATCTCTTCAGATATTGGTACAAAAAGGAGGATGCTTCTAGAATATGAAAATGAAGCTAAGAGGATGCAGGTGATTATAACTATTTTGGTTAATTATATTTTTTGCCCAAATCTGATACCGAAAACCCCAATTTTGTGTCTCCAAACCCTTTTTTTTAGGGCTTTCTCAATGTCCTATCTCCACACACTTCTGCATCAAATTGGTGAGTGATTCACGATCTACTCAACATGTTAGAACATTTCCAAATATAAAACTCACCCCTTGTTTGGACAGATTAGCCACTGTTATACTTTGGCATTCATTTTCAATGTATTTTCTCACTGTTCAATGTTGTGATTACCTTTAACCCTGCTCGATTCTGCATATGCAATGTTAGGAATTTATAATACAAGTTAAACAATGTCACTCCATGAATATTAGGCCTCTATGTTCATGGAATGACCCCCATTCTTCTTAAAGTCCTACTGTAGTAACAAAACAGAGAAAGAAAACTGTACAAGTCAGTATATGCCGCAATTGTGTGGGTACAGTCACATTAGGTGACTCTCAAAACATTTCAAATCTTACTATGTGACCTTCAATTGACTTATTGGACTCCTGTAGATGTTATGCAATCAAGATTTACATTTAAATCCACTCATGAGATATAAAATGAAGAGAATAAAGTTTTTTTGTTACTAATTCTCAATCACTATTACATATTACTAATGCATGGAACAATCACATAAACTTCTTCAAATCATTCAATAGAAGAAAATGAATGACTGAATTAATCCCTTATTGCATAAAGAAAATGGATCCGTACATACCAGGGATCCTGCCCGTACATTCCTTGTTTGGTGTATATATAATCCTATTACAACTACCACAACCATATTTGGTTGGTTACAAGGATTACAACTAGTTAAGAATCCCTTAAATGGGATTTCCCTCCAAAACCCATGTAGTCATTTATATTTAAATATTTGAATTGTCAATTTATTAAAAGGATTTATTTAATCTAAAACTCCCTTAGCAATAACTCCTAAAGACTCAAACTTATTCAATAACCTATTCTAGATTCTTAGAACTAAATATTAATTCTTGGACACTTTTGGTCCCCCATACAATCAAGGTTTGGTCCATTTAGGACTTTTTACAACTTCTAGGATTTTTTCCTATTACATAGAATCAAAAGCCATTAGAGGCTTTAGTATTTCCCAATTGAGTTTTTGTATCCTCTGATTGTCTTGTTGAATCTTTTGGTCCTCCTTGAATAACTTGTAGGTCCTTTTGGTCTTCATGGCTTGCTTAGTTGTTCTTGGTGCCCCTACACCATTCTCCCCTCCATGCAAAGAACTCTTGTCCCAAGAGTTGTCTATCTTGTGCCCACTGTGTTATTTTGTAAAAATATGATGTTGAGGGATGAAACACTCCCCTAGAGTGACCTGTCTCTGTCCCAAACTCCCTGCATTCATACACAAAGGGTTAGATAAAAACTCATTTGTAGTTGACTATCCTGCTTCATGACAGTGTTGTTGCTGCACTTTAGACCCCTGAACTGACTTCACTAGTCTCTATCTTGTCACCATTTCACCTTCATCTTCTTGCCATCCAATAGGACATTTGACTATCCCCACCATCACAAACATTTGTGCCAACAATCCACATTCCTTGAGACTGTCCTACTCTGCCTTAACCTGCAGCCTGTCAGCTTGCTTCCAACCGGTATCAACTTGGTTATTATTTTTTCTATATCATTTTGAGGGGTAATAAATTAAGTATGGCATAATATTTGACTAAAGTTAACCCCATAAACCATAGGTAGCCCACCTAGAGCTTGAAAAAAGATAACTTTTTCAAAATGGGCCTTTTTAGCCTACATTAAAATATATTAAAGACTCAATTCAAAAATAAATATTTTGATCTAATTTACAAATAGATTAAATTTTAATCACAAGTCCTTACTTAGAACAATACATTCATAACTCGTGCCACATCACAAATTACACATTATAGATACACGACCCTTGACCCTCCATATGGGGATGATTTGGATGATTTGATAGCTCATCTTTGAAAAATGTCTTGGCCATTTGGTCACATTTCCCACTACTTAAGTTTGTTATCATGCCATCCATCATAATATCTACCTTAGAGCTCTTAGCTTCATTTGATTTATATATCATGTATTCCACAACATTAATCCCACTAGCAGTGACTACTCCATCTGTGTCTAATAATACTAACCATTGTAGACACGCAAAATTGGACAAAGTGCTTTTAAATTGCAAAAATCATAAAATAACTCAAAATCATCAAAATGCAATAATTCAATCAAAAAGGGATCAAATCATTAAAAATGGACATAATTAAATAAAGTTGGACAAAAATCAATTAAAAGCAAAGGAAAAATCAAATAATGATGTTAAATAATTAAATGAAAGCTTAAAAGGGGTGAAAAACACTACATAATTGATTTTAATCAATTAAGTGCATAGTTGTTTAAAGCAAAAATCAAAATGAATCTATTATCCATACATGGCTAAATTTAATTAATTAATTGAATTTAATAATTCCTAATTTCTTTCAACAAATTTGAGCAACCAATGAAAATTGAGGACAAAAAGACACAAATCACTCAAACATTTAAAGTGTCCAAAACTTTGAGACCATTTAAAGGATTGTCCCCTCATTGTCCCCCCATTTATGAACAAAGCAAAGTATTTGACTCAACCTAAGGTAAATCATGATTACTTCACTCCACCCCCTACCCTTGGGAAATTACTATAAATATAGAGCATTTTGAGAGCAATGATCATCTTAGAACTTCATTTGCAAAGCATTGTTACTATAGGCAATTGAGTGCATTTTAAGAGCAATTAAGAGCATTTAGAGCAATTATCATTGTAGTTTGTCAATTTGAGCTAGATTAAGCATTGAATGAGCATAGTAGAAGCATAATTTCTCATTTTAGAGGTGTCACTAGTGAGGATTTGAGCTGAGAGCTTCACTTACCACTTCTTTCTAGAGAACCATGAGATGTTATAGATTATAGTTTCAATTCTAATTAGATTTGCATTGTATTTAGTTTCAATTGTTGCTATTAGATATTAATTTCATGAAGGTGATATTCATCATCATACAAATGGCACCCACCATGGGGCCCTAGGCCTCATTTTATCATTTTCATCATAATTTGCATGCTTGTATTTTCTATTTTTCATAAATATTTTGTAGGAAACTGGTGAAGTCACGCTTACGGGAGATCTGTTCACACCTGCAGTCATTCTACTGCCACTTACAATCTTTGTCTTGACGCCTGTTATCTAAAGATTCATGCCTGGAATGCAAATTCTATGCAGTTTTGAGAACTCTGCAGTCACCTACAAATCATTCACTCATGCCTGTGAGATAAATGCATTTAGCCTTTGGCACTTAAAGTCACGCCTGTGACTCAGGAAGTATCGCTTATCTGCAATCCGTTATCGCATGTCATCAGCCTTTTCTCCGCAATTTACAACAATAGTCACACTTACAATTTTCTTATTCATGCTTACTGTTGATTAATTGTTGCATAAGATCAACCATTTTTTGCAATTTTCAATACTACTTACACTTAGCAATAAACTATTTACGCGTACAAACATTTCAGTCATGCGTACAAACATTTCAGTCACGCATACAAACATTTGAGTCATGCGTACTAACATTTCAGTTATGCATACAAACATTTCAGTCATGTGTACTAACATTTCAGTCACGCGTACTAACTTTTTAATGACGCGTACTAACTTTTTAGTGACGCCTATGACTCTTAAAGTTACGCCTACTAACAATTAGTTTATGCGTATCAGCTGGATAATGTTGCCTACTATTTGTTGCCTTTATTTACTGTTAAATTCATTAAATCATTTGTCTAACTCTCTGTTTACATGATTTGACAGTAAATGAGCAATCACAGAAAGGTACAAAAGCCAGAAAGCAGATTTAATCAAGAAGGAAAGGCGTTAGCAAAGAGAATCAAGAAGGAAAACATTGCACACATCAAGGCTATTCTTGAGACAACACAAGAGGAGGACAATCAGGTATTCTAGAACTATCTTGCAATTGTTCAAGCTTATAAAATGAAATTTGTCTCTTTAAATTGGATTTTTAGTCCTTAGTTCAAGTTTTCTTTGGAAATTTGCAAATAAGGTGCATAAAATTCATACATAATTGTTTGCTTCATCAATTTTCAATTTTGGTTTCCCCTCATAGTGTTTGTTAGTGTTGACTAACTTGCTAGTGGATAAGCACATTGGAAGGAGGTATTTTCCAAGGTAAGAAAAAAATAATGAAATCAATAAAAAATGCCCCTAACTTCGGTTAGCTACAAAGGAAAAGGTAAGCCTAAACTAGTCAATATTTTCCCTTAGCTTGTGACATTGGTGCACTTTGAAAATCTAGTAATTAAGAAGGATTAAGGAATCAAACACTAAGAATCAAAGCCCCTTGTTTGTGGAAGAGAGTAGAAATACTCAAATCCCTATAGTTAGTGGGTGAAAGAAATTGAACAAAATTGTCTATTGTGTTTGGGAACTAAAGGAAAAGTTAGGGATATGCTTCACCTTTTGGTGAACCAAATTCCGGAAAGCTTAACCTTAATTCCATTTTCCTTGCTTTGAATGAACATGCTAGAGAATTAGTGGGCTTGCCTCCTGAGTTGTGCCTTAACGAGGCCAGTGAGAGGGACAGCCCAAAGTGGGATACACTCGCTTTTGTTGTAGGAATCCAACCCACTATAAAATGAAACACATGCATCCTTAATGGGGTGTGTGACAAAAGGGTTTTGAATTTTTTGAATTTCCTCTGGTAGTCCTCACAAATTATGCAAAATCATACCTTGGTGTGTGTGGGAAACCCCTTAACATACTTGGGGGATGAAGATTTAAGATCCATTTTGAACGGAATCCAAAATAAATCCTTGGTAAAGTAGCAAGACCACCTTATAGAGCCAAAATGATAAAAAACCAAATTTGACTTTAGGTAGGCTACTTGGAATTCTTTCTTATGTTATACTTGTGGAAATGATCGAGAATATACACACTAGAGTGTTTTAGGGACACGATGAAAAATTGATGCGTGTGTTGCGATTGTGTTCTATTTTCAAACAAGAAAATTTCAAAGGACCTGATCTTAAATGTTTAAAAAATTCAAAATCTTACAATCTGGTTAGAGAAGTGCCACCTGTGCACAAAATAATCCCACCTATCAGAGGTTTAGTCACACCTATGACATTTATGAAAATTCTTATCAATAAGAAAGTCACGCCTAGAACATATTGAATCACGCCTAGTAAAACTAGAAAATTGCCTATCAATAGGAAAGTGCCGCCTGCATCCCTACAGAGTGCCACCTAACAATATCAGTACACACGTATGCAAAATTCAGTCACACCTACACTCAATTAAGTGATGCCCAAAAACAAAAAAGGGCAAACAGTGAGCATTTCCTGAGGATTGGGAAAAATTTTGAAGCCATTTTTGGATACCCTTTTCAGAGATATTATTTATCAGTGCAACAAATAGATTATATTGTTGAAAATTTTTTATGATGATGAGTCTATTTGAGAAACAAATCAATCCTATTATGGAGCATAGTTATCAAAATCAAGGCCAAGATCTCCATACGAATCAAAATGATGAGGTGTCGGAAGAAGAAGTTTCAGAAGCAATCCAAGATCCTATGTTTATGGAAATAATGGGATTAATTATGAATAGGAATAAAGAAGCATATTTCACGAAGTTAGCTCAATCAGGAGCTAAGCTTCCTCATAATTTTGACACATCAACCTTGAGGGATAATGAGGAAAAACAAAAAGATACATCCTCTAAAAAGCCATCATTAAGATCAATGTGTCCTTTTCTTTATAATGATAGGCCATCCATATCTTCATTTTCCTCACATTAGAATCTCCATTGGAATCAAAATGATGAGGTGTCTGAAGAAGAAGTTTCAGAAGCAATCCAAGATCCCATATTTATGGAAACAATGCAATTAATTTTGAAGAGGGATAAAGAAGCATACTTCATGAACTTAGCTCAATCAGGAGATAAGCTTCCTCATAATTTTGACGCGTCAACCTTGAGGAAAAATGAGGAAAAACAAAAAGAGACATCATCTAAAAAGTCATCATTAAGATCAATGTGTCCTTTTCTTTATAATGATGGGCCATCTGTATCTTCCTCTACCTCACAAAAAGAAGCATTTAAGAGAAACAAACCTATCTTGGATCAAAGGAAATTGCAGGATCAAAGAAAATGTTGATAAAGATCAAGATCAAGATTATATACAATCCCCTCCCATATTTGATGAAGGTCCCATATCCATAGAACCTTGTGATGATCCCCTTGCATCATTTCATGTCTTCCAAGATGATGTCTTTCCATTCCAAGAACTAAATACCCTTCCAAGCTCCATATTTTCTCCACTTCCCAAGCAAGATCAAGATATCCCTGCCACAATTTCCAATGAGCATATTAAAAATCAAGAGAAAAATACCCTATCTACACCATTCGAAGATCTTTGTCAAGATCAAATTTTCCCATCATTTCCTTGTCATATTCCTCCATGTTCACCTCAAGAAACCATTATTCTTCCAAATCCCTTACATGATAATAAATCCCTTCAAGCTTTAGTTGATCCTATCAAATGTGTTCCTATCAAAGCTATTCATGAGTCTATTGGCATAAAGAAAAATCTTAAAGATGAGAACCCGGGTGATGCAACTCTTTCCAAAGATATTGATATCCCTTTCACACCTTATATCCCTCAATTCAAATGCAACCACATGCCTTCACTATCCTCCAAATCCATTTTGGGTTCCTATGTCCCAAAACAAAAGTCTTCATCCCTTCCATCCGTATTAGGTCCATATATTCCTCCATCCTCCATTCCTATCATCCCTAGTTCTCCATTCGCTTACCCTACCATGTATCAAGATCAATGAAGGCACACATACTTGAAGAATGTTCAAACACCAATCCATATGAACCCTCCATATTATTCCTATTCATCCACAATTCCTAAGTCTTTTGGAAGCAATGTTGATGTGCAACATAAAAATCATAAATCCAAGAATCCATATGGGTAAAAAAATCACTGTCCCACCTAATCGACATGTGAATGAAAAGAAAATTGAAATATCCAAAAGGCCGCAAAGGTCCACCAAGCAAAAAGAAAAAAATAAAACGTGGGTTCCTAAATTCCTCATTGAAGAAATGCATTCAAAAGCATCACAAAAGAAAGAAAAATCAAAGACTATGTGGATTCCCAAGTCACTTTTGAAAGACTTGCACACAAAAGAAAAATCAAAATTGACATTCAAGCTTCCAAAGGCTTCCACTCCATCTCCTACCAAACATCTTCCATTTTCCAAGTCTAATTTGGGTTCCTATATCCCAAAATCCACTACCTCAAAAAGATCCTTACCTCCTTCATCTATTGTTCCTCCATCATTCCACCACTCTTCAAGGAGTGTGTCAAAGTTGATCTTGCCAACATTCCCATCTACAACATACCTTCTTCTTATCCTCACATTCATTTTCCAATGCATACTTTCCATGCTTCCATCCATCTTATCAATATCTTTGAGCATCCTAGTCATACCCATGGTTTATTATAGCATATATGTCAAAGGAGCATTGTCCAAGGATTTCGATGTTGGGAAAATATTGAAAAATACAAAAAAGAAAACAAAAGAGAAAAGAAAAGAAAAGAAAAAAGTACCTTGGTGAAAACCTAGCAATAGGCACCTTGGTAGCAAAAGTAAAGAGAAACAAATACCATGATGAAAACCTGGTAAACAGGCATCATGCGTAATTCTTCCTTCTTGCATTCCACACTTGGGGGCAAGTTTCATCCATATTTCCTCTCTCACCTTCATCTTGACAAGGTTGAACACATCCATGAGCATTAAGTATCTTGACATCAATTATCCTTTCCATCAGCTTATGCACTTGTTGCATCCATGTTATCCTATCAGGATCTTGCTTATCCCAAATTCACCTTCATTATTCCTTGACAGTCTTTTCATAATCCCAAAACATCCCTTCATAATCTCCATCACCCCTTTACCCGGATTCTGTTATCTTATCCACATCTTACCCAAATTGATCCCTTGGTCTTGATCAAAATGAATAACTTAAAATAAAAAAATTGTTATCAAGAACTTCTTTACATGTCCACTTCTTTTGGATCCCTCATTTTCATGACAGCAAATCGTTATCCTATAGGCTATCTAGCACTGCATCATTGGCTTCCATGGCTTATCCAAAAACATGCTATATCTTTTTTCCTTAGCTTGGGTAATCTTGAGGAGATGGTCCTATGGGTCACATTCGCATGCTTCATCCATCATGGTCTTTCCATCTCTAATCCATCATTCATGTCCTATATCTTGCTAGACATTGGGGCCAAATCAATGTGATCTTGTTCAAGAGTTGGTAATTTTTTTGCATAAAGTGCTTTGAGCTACATCTTGTATAAACCGAGCTTTTGTAATATTTTGGGAAGTTTTCCCAAGTCCAACATTTTTCCTATCCAACTAGAGGCATTTGATCTTAATCAGTGGATTTCAACAAACAAGCATCCATTCACATGACACAATGCATTAAACTCAATCAAATTCAATAGTGTTATTTTCGGTCACACATCAGAGAGAGATTTATTAGAGCTTCAGAAAGAGAGAGATTTCCATGAACCTTTGATGGATATCATTGTTCACACCCAAGTATTTTGATCCCACAACTTGATCCTTGAGCCTTCATTGACTTTATTATTCAGGATTAAAAATTGACAACACTTAAAAGATCAGAATGTTTGGAAATTCTATTTGAAAATCTTGATACATGGAAAACACTTGAAGCTTTCTTTTGATGATCTTTATTGAATTGAATTTTATCACATCTTTTTAGCTAATTGATGATGTTTCGACTAGATTGGCAATGATGGAGACATGATATTTTCTTGCCTTTGAAGTGACTGTCTTGAGGGAGATCCAACAACTTATGTGAATTCGTCTAACGACATGGTCATCAAATAACCATCGAGGACTTTCGTGTAGGGTGGAGGGTTGACCTTTATTTGTTTGCAACATTGAATCCGATGAAACTAGTATTCATACTCCCATAGTTGGTCATTCAACTAGTGAGGGTTGTACTAGTTTCCTAAAAGGTGTTACCAAAATGTGCAAAAAAAAGTGGTATTCATAGCATCATGATGTGGTCAGTGATGGTTGTACTTGCTTTCCGGTCCCAAAATGCTCAATGATGAAAATATATCTCTATGGCATTTCTTTGCTAAAATCTAGTGACACTTAGTTGCATTGCATTGCATTATCATGTTCGATTGCAGCATTTTCATATTAGATTAAGTGCATTGGTTTGTAGTTATTTTTCCAAGGGAAAAGGGGGTTCAGTTATCAATCTTGATCAATCAAAAAGGGGAAATCAAGGAAAATTCCATATCATCATAAATATGTTCATGACATCAAAGATCCAACAATCAGTATATCAAGATACAATATCAATACCAAAATGATACATCAAGTCCTGATCAATAAAACATCAACATGATACAAAATCAACAAGGAGGATCCATAAATCTAATATCCAAGAAGCTAGGGACCGTATGTATAACTTATGGAAATGTGCCTATTTTTTCAAATCAAGGGAATCATATCAGTATACCATATCAATGAATCATTTTAAGTCAATTAGTCCTATCAGAATTAAAGTATCAAGCAATCACACCAAGTACCATTTGTTCATGTCTCTGTGTCCTAAGAACGAAGCAAGTCGTATCAATCATATCGATTTTCACACTGATTGATTTATCCTACCAGACCTATCCTAATCAGATTGACAAATCAAACATTCATTGGTACCATTATCCTGATATTCTAATCACTTGTTTTCTTAACTAAAACAGACCTAGCTATCTTGGACGTTTAATCATTCATCCAGAAACATCAACAACATTTTCTTAATCATGGTTTTCCTATATATTGCCATATCAAACTAATCGGGGCATCCTTGAACGCATCGTATATCATCAAATTGTCAAAAATGAAAACATATTCAATGAATCAAACATAAAAAAAAATTTCACATTAAACAATCAATATGTTTTATTTCTAAGGGGGCATCAGAGTATCAAAGTGGCATCACAACATCAATGGAATCAGTGAGGCATTGAAATTTTTGGAATCATTATCAGAAGCATATCATTTTATCAATATCAGAGGCAGCAATCATATCATTATCAATGGCATATCAGTTTATCATATCATATCAAATGCAGCAATCAATTTCATATCAGAGGCAACAATCAGTGAATCAGTAAAACAAGACCTAAAAGCGACCAGGACTAAAAGAATCTTTGAATCAATGTTCTTCGCACATCAATACAAAGAGGGGCATTTGTAGACACGCAAAATTGGACAAAGTTCTTTTAAATTGCAAAAATCATAAAATAACTCAAAATCATCAAAATGCAATAATTCAATCAAAAAGGAATCAAATCATTAAAAATAGACATAATTAAATAAAGTTGGACAAAAATCAATTAAAAGTAAAGGAAAAATCAAATAATGATGTTAAATAATTAAATGAAAGCTTAAAAGGGGTGAAAAACACTACATAATTGATTTTAATCAATTAAGTGCATAGTTGTTTAAAGCAAAAATCAAAATGAACCTATTACCCATACATGGATAAATTTAATTAATTAATTGAATTTAATAATTCCTAATTTCTTTCAACAAAGTTGAGAAACCAATGAAAATTGAGGACAAAAAGACACAAATCACTCAAACATTTAAAGTGTCCAAAGCTTTGAGACCATTTAAAGGATTATCCCCTCATTGTCCCCCCATTTATGAACAAAGCAAAGTATTTGACTCAACCTAAGGTAAATCATGATTACTTCACTCCACCCCCTACCCTTGGGAAATTACTATAAATATAGAGCATTTTGAGAGCAATGACCATCTTAGAACTTCATTTGGAAAGCATTGTTACTATAGGCAATTGAGTGCATTCTAAGAGCAATTAAGAGCATTTAGAGAAATTATCATTGTAGTTTGTCAATTTGAGCTAGATTAAGCATTGAATGAGCATAGTAGAATCATAGTAGAAGCATAATTTCTCATTTTAGAGGTGTCACTAGTGAGGATTTGAGCTGAGAGCTTCACTTACCACTTCTTTCTAGAGAACCATGAGATGTTATAGATTATAGTTTCAATTCTAATTAGATTTGCATTGTATTTAGTTTCAATTGTTGCTATTAGATATTAATTTCATGAAGGTGATATTCATCATCACACAACCATCTTTCTTCTTGATATAAAAGCTTCCCAGTCTCTGTAATAGGATGGGATAATTAAGTTCCTTTCTCCCCCGTTCTGACAAATATTTGCAGCGATACCAAAACTATACCATCTCTAAAAATGAAAGTCCATTCCAATTTATTTCATCTGTTTCTTTTTCATACTCTCTCTCAAGATCATTATGATCCTTTTGCCCCATGCTAAACAACCTTCCTACATATAATATTTCAATATCCTTATAGATTTGGATTAATTACACCAACTTGGACTTCATCAGGAGTTTATGTGTTGGAGGTTCAGCATACAAAAAAGTCATTTTATTATTAATTGAGTCTGTGACATGTGACCGTAAAAATATAAATTAGTATAAATATTAAATTTTCTACAGCACCTATCAAAATATATTTTTCAAGCCAATTACAGACACTGTCAAAATCTTGAACAGGAAGTACATCGGTACGAACTTGTGGGAACATTTGTTTGGTGGTGGCACCATGAACTTTTGTGGCAGCAACTCTAACCATCAGTATCTATTACTGGACTAAAGCTTACCAGAGCCATTAAATAGTCTAAATAGACTTAATAGAAATAGACTAAATTTAATAAAAAATAAAATTACCGAAACACTCACCTAAATATTTTTGCGATCTTTGACACTCATTTCACCTAAGAAGAATTCTAAACTTGATTTTGATTTGTTGTACAATTTGGATACAAATTCTCCTACTTTAAAATTTTTGAAAGGATGGGCATCTCCACCCCATGCTAACATTGTTGTTAATGCATTTCGATAGCCCTTGTAAATGTGCCATACCCACATTCTTCTGCATTAAGGAATGAAGGAATCCAAACTGCTTCAAAATCAACATGCTTATTTTGAAGATACACATGCATTTTTTGTAACTTTATACACTCACAACTATTAAGGTTACACATGATAAGAGCAACTTCTTTGCCCTCCAATTGACCCACTCCTACCTGCAACAATTTTTTTGTAAGGGCAATTAATGTATACATATTTACATGTATATCATTAATTTTATTTTAGCAAATTGTATGCTAAATGTATGCATATGTATGCTATTGAAATTTTAGTTTTTTTTGTTGAATGATTTATCTATAACAAAATTTATTGCAGTAATAGACTAATTTAGTTCATAATTAATAAATCTTTTATATGTTTTTTGTTTGATGAGTAGTAGTATTTCAATGATTTATGAAAGGATGTTTATTTCAAGTTTATAATTGTATATTTTACTTAATGTCAATATAATGGTAGCCATATTAACATTTATTTTAGTTGGTATCAAAGTAGATTGCAGAATTTTTACTGTACAAGTAGTAAATATTGGCTAATATCTGTCCCCAAATCATTATTAGAATGGCTAATGATCAAAGTTTATTATTCAAGAACTTTTCTTATTTATACGAGAAAAATATGAATATTGCAGCATCAAAATGGATGTCCTGCTACTATAGAAATTTTATTTGTGCAATCAATACAAAATTATCATGTTGTGGAAATTATCTTGCTTGATCTTCTCTTTCTGATAGGTGGTGTGCTTGTAGAGGACTTTTTACTTGTGGTTTGAAATCATCATTGAATCCTACATGGAATGAGAGCTTAATCTTTGCTCCTGCATGGGCAAGATACATTGAACATGACAAAAATATAAATTGATCTTTATTCACTATTACATCATCAATGTATATTTCAATCTTTATGTTGTACAATAGTCAAAAAATTTCACACTACCAAAAGACATCTTCATAAAATCTATGCTACTTAACCATATTCTCATTTCACCATAGCTTACCCCAAACACATTATATAAGGCAGCAACTTTTACGCTTGCGTCCCTTGTTCTATTGGCTCACCCGCAGATTTATGTTTTAGTTTCTTCTTATCATTACAAGTATCTTGCATTCTCAATGTTTGGAGCATTATTAAAAGCACTATTATAAACATTTATTACTGTTATGACCTCTATGCATATCGACACTCTATCATTGGTTTTTTGCACACTTTACTAATCACTGTTATGTATTGCTAATGCATTATAGAAACATTGTCTTTAAGCCCACTTGACCATTATTTTTGCAATAAGGTTCTTTTGATTGTCACGTGATGTCCTTTTGGCCTCTAATTTTCCCCATATGATACTTTACTGTGTTCCTATTAGGTATCTTTTTTTGCTCTTTATGACAATCATTTACAAACTCACCATGCTATATATTCATGATTAATAAAAATCCATCTATAAACACTGATTTGTTTGTATATGTCGTTGTCCTTTAGACATTGAACACCACTTCTTCTATACAATGACAATTGTCTTCATAGCACTAATTTTGTCAATTTGGCTGCTCTTTCTTGTTACTTAATAACAATGATTTATTTTTACTACTTTGTGACCCTCTTCACTTCCCTTAATTCATTTATTGTTTGCATTGAACAATGTTTGGCCCAATCATGCACTATAGCAGCAAAACTACTATTTGATCTTTCTTGCTTTGTTAATAATAGTGTTTTTGTCTTTGAATCATTGTCTTAATTGTTTCATAAATGTATCCCTTTGACTTAGGGGATGAGTTTCTTGTCCTTTTGACAATGACTATCAATTCTCAACTAATGAAAATTTAAACAACTAATTAATGAATGGTCTCGTATTAATACCTTTTTAGTTTTTAAAGCACAATGTCATGTTTTAATATTGTGTAGTTCTTTTCTTATGTCAAAGTATTCTTTTACTATTCTAACATCGCTATATGCTTGTGATTTGTTTATCTTGTTTCTTTGCAGTCCTTGCTGCACTTGGGGAAAAGTATGATGAGGCAATGAGAATAAATGATGTGAGGGCAATTTTTGTTACTGGTATGTATGCCCTTTTAATATCAACACTTAGTTTCTTATTTTATATTTCCAAAGGTTCATTGCATTACATGATCTATCTTAAGTTTCCAATTCATTATGTTTGTGAAGTCTTGTCATGCTCGTATTTCAACACCAAAAGCACAACTTGGGTATTTCATGCTTGTACTATGATATTGCCATATCAAGTAGATCCTCATATTCATAATTGCATGGTTATATCGACATATCAGACACAACACTATATAACATCATTGCTATCATCAAGTGGAGGTTCATTGTATAGCTTATATCGATACTTCAGGAAGAGCAAAGATCTCTATGAATATCTGCAAATTGGAATATCTTAACTTTGCATAATTCCTAAAGTCATCAGATACAATAGTGATTTAATATCATATCCACATTATTATTTGTAGATTATACATATTAATCCAGATAATCTTAGCATTACCTATATATAGACCTAATTACCTTGCATATATCCAATTGTCATATATATCTTATCAATTAGATAAGCTTAACATTTATAAGTGGTATCATAGATCATAATTCATAGTGTTAATTGAGACTTGGAGTGATGCAAAGCTTGACAACCAAAGGTGAATAAGCCCAATCAGACTTAATAATATGAACCTTCATTCATCATAGGTTTCGTTGTGACAGCCGATTGTATGGATGTTGAAAGAGATTTATAATCTTGTGATATCTCAATGATGAGAACATCAACAACATCAATACTCTCCTTGGTAATCACTAAACCAACTCACCAACATTTGCTGACTGTTGCAGATATTATCGCTCCTTCACAGACTAAGGTTGCTCTCTTCATCAGGCGGGTCTACCACCCTTTTACTATTGCTAGGGCCGAGTTCAACATATAGAAATTTTTACCACCTTTTAGCATCTCCTCAATGCCGAATAAAACATAAGTTTATTCTACATCTTTTAATCACCCCTTGCTACAAACATGTGCTCACGGGTCCTCCTAGCTATCACAATACCCAGTAATGTGTGAACACTTTGTTCTATAGTTCCCGATCCTCTTGGTGATTAGAAACTCACCCCCTTCAATTTTAAGTAATTGATGTGTATTGTGGCACCATTCAATTTTGTTGAACGTGACTATCGCCACAAGTTTCTTGGCTTCACACATCATAAACAACTTAGCCACCTCTTTTCACTTCCAAATGTTGAGCACCAACACCAAAATCTCTGGTAACATCCGAATCAGTAGTCACAGAGGCTCGGTTACTCACGGTTCAAGAGAAATCCGCTATCTTCAATGTGGGATCACTCTGTAACCCAATTCTTCATTCGTAAGACTTGACACTTAGCTTTTTACAATCACTTTCTACTAGATAAGAAATTGCCATCATTCCAATCAGGATTGTTACTGAAAACCAAACATAAACCAGATAGAATTATCGAATCCTTTAATTCTTAACTCCAAAATAAATTGATTCACGTGACAGTTACATTCTTTCATTAAAACCCGATAATAAGAACCAGTTCATATCCAACTAAACAGAGATCTTTCGAAACTGAAAATAATGTAGAATTCGATTACAGCAAATTTGAGAACAGTGAACGTAAATGAGAAAGGATTAAGAACTAAAAAGATCTAAACAAAAATTTGATCCTTCCTTTTATTATTTTGTTTCCCATTACATTGTTTCCTCATTCACTGATTCTCAACCTTCTATCCTCCATTGCATAACTGAGATCTTCTTTTAAAAGATCCAAAACAATAACCTCTAAAACTAACTCGCATAACATCTAAACCAACTTCCTAAATAACCTAACTGCTCTAACTGTTCTTTGTGATCGAAGAGTGTAATTATCGATACTAATTATGTCGTGGAGTTGACAACTAAGTTGTCAACTTCACAATGATTACAACTTTTTATTATATCAAAACATTTGCCTCTACCCGATTTGTAACAACCATTAAAAATACTAAGAGTACCAACCGGTTACATCCAAATTGACACTAAATGGCTTATCAATCCATATGACCATAGAAAATAACCACTTATAATCCAGAATCTTCAAAATATTGTCAGTTTCATGATGCACCTACATCATGGAGGAAATATGTCTCTTGCTTTTGATTTTGCAAGTTAATTTTCTTGGTTTCATAAGTTATCTTAAAAGGGGACATCACAAAGAAGTCTAGGTTGAAGATGTGGAGGTGGGACAACTATATCCATATCCATAGATGAGGAAGAATTTGAAGGGCTTCCAAAGGACAACTCAGAGATCTTATTAGCTTTGAAATTTCCAGAGGATAGAAAACGTATATTTTCACGAGGTCTTGAAGGTTGGGGCTTAATTGCAAAAATTAATCGTGTAAGATTCCCATGATTAATTAAGGGCTAAAGAGACTAATTTATTGTTATAACTTGCTCGTTGTGGGGAAACTTTAAACACTTATTGATGATAGAAGGAATAGCTTTCATGCCATTGAGCCAAGGATGTCCTAATTTCACACAAAATAAGTCCAAGGTAGGGATAATAGAAAGGGTAACATCTAAGCACTTAAAACCAACTTTGACAATAAGGGTGATCGAACCTAGGATGGGACAGGTGAAACCATCATGCACCTTAATCACAACATTAGATTTATCATATGTATCATGATCGAATTTTTGTGTACAGAGACGTTCTTCAATAATAACTTTCACAATGCATGTTGGATCTATGAGCACTCCTTAAGAGAGATTATCTTTAATCTTTGCAATATTGTATAATGGTCCATTAGGTGCATTAATGATCTATCCCTTGAGTCAAAATTAATATAGGATTCACACTTATGCTTAGTTTTCTAAATTAGATTAATAACATTATTGGAAACTTCATTAGTTATATCAAGGAAATTAATGAAACTTGAATCCTTCATTAAATGAAATTAATGAAATTATTGACACGAAGTATGTTTTTCTTGTTTTTATCTTCTTTTGTTTGTTTCTAGATTTAAAACAAAAAGAAGCATGCGGAACCAAAAGACCTATCCAAAAGGAAAGCTAACAATGTCTAAGCGAATTTTAGACACGAGGAATAATTATTCACAGGTATGAACAATTTAATAATCTGTCTTTGGTTAGTTTTTTGTGATATGAAATGTTTTACAAATTCAAAATTGAAAAGTCTTCCATTCTATTGTAGGGTTTGACAAATGGATTGTATACTTAATATGCTTTGATATTTTATATGCATCTTTTCATAGACATACATGACAAAGATGATGATGAAATATTTGAGGATATTCCTTTTCTTTCTAATGATTATCACGAACCAAGTTCCTATATAGAAGGAACAATAACAATATCTAGTAGAATTTTAGAGAGGGTGAATAAATAGTCACAAGGATGAACAATTTCATAATTTGTATTTGGTATAATACAACAATTTCATCATTTCATAATGTTTTATGTGATAATATTGGTATGCTTAATTTGATAATATTAATATATATATATATATATATATATAT